>JBBBDQ010001918.1:2155000-2245000 GCA_037127315.1 Ascarosepion bandense | reverse complement strand
AGACCCCAAAACACTCAAGTTTGTGGGAGTCAGCAGGGAAAACATTGAGGAGTCCATTAAGGCCCTGAAGATAAAGGCCAAGGCGGTGGCCAGAAGGAGCCACGCAATGTGGGACGTCCTGCTGGGATCAATTGAAGAAGCGAAGCAGTTAGCCGGAGCGACTCTTACGACCAAAACGCTCAGGCTTCAAATTGAGTACATGGGGACCCGCAAGACCAAAATAACTTTGCATGGGGTCCCCATGGACATTTCCGAAGATCATGTGGGCGCCTTCTTTTCGAAATATGGAAAGGTGGCGGAGGTGTCCTCAGTGGTGTCAAAAGCGGGCTTCATCACCGGCGACATGAACCTGCAGGTGACGGTGACTCGCAAAGAGTTCACCGATATCCCGAACATTCTCACCTGCAGGGGACGATCTATTTACGTGGTGGTGGAGGGCAGGAAGCCGTTTTGTTGGGTCTGCGGGGCGTCGGACCACGTGGCCAAAGCGTGTCCGACAAAGAACCCTGCCCCAAAGGCCCAACCAACACAACAGCAGGCAGCCAAAACGGGAGCAGCAGCAGCAGTAGCATCAGAAGTAACCTCCAAAGATAAAGGAGACTGGCAGACGGCTGGTAGGAAGAAGACTAAAACGCCTCCACCACCGGAGAAACCTGTGTCACCTCCTCCGTCGCCGAAGGCGCCCGCACCACCTCCATCGCCCCCCAAGCAGGACGTCTCGAGGGGGAGGGCGACGAAGTCCCCTCAGAAGAAACCCGAAGAGGAAAGGACTGAAGAGGAGATGGACGTGCAGCGGTCTGCATCTTTAAAGCGTGGCAGAGACGAGGAGATGGAAAGGCAAGACAACCCAAAGAGCCTGAGAAAGAGCAGAAGAGGGGAAAAGGCAGCATCAACCAAGGCGAAAAGTGTTTCGCTACCAGTGTCACTGGAGCGTCCTTCGTATGCGGACAAGGCAAGAAGCCTTCCCTCTTCCCCACAAAAACCTGCCCAGTCCCCGGCCTTCGAACTGACTCCTTTAATCCCCTCTCCTGCTACCTCTTCTCCCACTCCCAGACTTGTTAAGAAAAAGAAAGCTCTTCCCCAGGGCGAAGAGCTACTAAAAGTTAACAAAAAAGACGTGGTAAAAGACTGGTCGGCCCAGAGGCGATCTTTACTCAAGCCTTTGCTGAAGCTGACTTCGGTGGATGATAAGTCCACTGAAGACCCCACTAACTTCCCCGAGGCCCCCGGCGTGCTTACACTGATTTGCAACACGGGGGGGTAACCTCAAGGTGTGGGACCACATTGAACAAGCCAGCAAGGTCTATAAGGAAAAAAATATCGTAATGTACAGGAGTAGAACTCCTGAACTTATAAAAATGGAAAAGAATTGTGCTGGGAGGTTCCCCGTTCTTCTCCATCCATCTTTATATAGGGTAGTTAAACTAACCTACCCTACGGACGTCGGCGGGATTGTCCAAGACGGACGGATTACGTCCGATATTGGTACAGGGTCCCTTGGACAGGCCGTCGGGGTCCCAACTGCTAGAGATTTTCATCCGGTATGTGACCACGAGTAATTTTCTCCTTTTCTAATTGCAGATCTAATTGATGTCTATCAAGTTAGCCAGTGTAAATGCGAAGGGCTTGAGGGATCGGGGTAAGGCAGCCCGCCTGCTTCGTGACCTCTTGTCTTTCGGCGTGGATGTGGCCGCGATCCAAGAGACTCACTTTGTTTGCGACGTCGATTCTTGTGTGCTGGCTAACGACTTTGTCGTCTATTCAGCATATGGGAACCGGCAAGCCAGAGGTGTTTCTTTGCTGGTCAAGCGTACCCTGGACGCGGAGATCGACCTTGTCCATGTCGGTGCCGAGGGCCGGTTGATCGTGGCCGATGTTGCAGTGAAAAGCAAGAAGTTTCGTCTGGTTGCGGTTTATGCGCCCAATGATCAAGAGGAGCGTGTCGACTTTTTCCGTCTGGTGAAGCCCTTCCTGGTCGATTCCAAGCGACTAGTTCTAGTTAGGGACTGGAATGCCATCCTGGACCCCAAATTGGATAGAGGGTGGGGCTCTAGCGGGAGGAGTGGTGATCGTAGCCTGGTTGATCTGATTGACGAATTTGGTCTCGTCGATAGATACCAGGTCGATCATCCGGGCGGGAAAATGTGGACGTGGGCGAATAGTTGGCCTTCTACCAAGATGGTTTCCTACCTTGATAGAATGTTAGTGAGAGAGGCCGATATAGATTTCTTAGAATGCCCAACGTTCCATTGGTTAGGCTACACGGACCACAAAATGGTATGTGCCCGTGTGGTGTTAGAATTTAGGGCTAGAATGGCTGGCTACTGGAAGTTCAACCAGTCCTTACTGGACAGGCGGGACTTCCGGAACCAGCTGATTATCGTAGTTCAGCGGGCGTTAACTGGGGGAGTCATCGGGAATAGGTGGTGGGCTAGTCTTAAGGATAGGATTAGGTCTTTCACCACTGAATACAGCCAACGGCTCAACCTAGATAAGGCTGCCAAGGTGAAGACGCTTAGATCTAATTTTTCCCGGGTGGAGGCTGGTGGGGATCCCCTAGAGATAGCCGTAGCTAGGGAGGCCCTGGAGCGGTCGACTAGCGATCGTTACATGGGTCAGATAATAAGACATAAGTTAAGCAAGATGTCTTCCGAAGCTGTGAACATGGGCGCGGAACTGCGCAAGCAGGAAGTCCGTCAAGGTGGCGACCGGTACATCCGCGAGATACGAGACCCGGAGGGGCACACCCTTAGGTCGACTGATGACATGTGCGAGGCGTTTCGGCAGCATTTCGAACGCCGCTTCACCAAGGAGCCTGGTCTCCGCGACGAGGAGTTTCGCAGCTATTTGGCTGACTTTCCCCGGCTTTTGCCGGCTGAAGCGGCTAGTTGCGAGGGAGAGATTACGGAGGACGAAGTCTACGCGGCTTTGAAGAGAGTCGGCAGTGGCAAGTCGCCAGGTTTGGATGGTTTGCCCTATGAATTGTACTTGAGGCTGTCGCACATCTTTGTCCCTATCTTGACAGTTGTGTTCAACAACTGGTTCCGTCAGGGGTCCATCCCCAGTCGGTTCACCAGGGGTGTGGTCACGCTGTTGAGAAAAGGCAAGGATGTTGGGAGGGAATTAGACGGTTACAGGCCCATAACTCTGCTAAACACAGAGTTAAAGATTTTGGCCAAGATCCTGACGAATTGCTTGCAGCTAGTTGCCGAGTCTCTGTTGGGACCTGATCAGACTTGCGCTGTGAAGGGCCGAACAATTCAGAGCAACCTGCACTTGATCCGCACAATCCTAGAGGGTGTAAAAGACGACGATTAGGCCGCGCTGATCAATTTGGATCAGTCCAAGGCATTTGATAGGGTTAACCATGGCTACCTGGCGGCTGTCCTGCAAGCTGCCGGATTCGAAACCGACTTCTGCTGCTGGATTGGTCTCCTGTATCGCTCCCCCACGGCTGTGGTGCAGGTGAACGGAAAGCTGTCGAGCGCGTTTGCGCTGTCTAGATCGGTTCGACAGGGTTGCCCGCTGTCGTCCTTACTCTATGTTTTGGCGTTGGAGCCCCTCCTTCGCCGGCTTAGAGAGAGGTCGTGCAGTCCGGCCCTATGTGGAATCGCTATCCCTGGTGGTGCTCGAGCCAGGGTTTTCGCATACGCCGATAACGTAACGACTTTTGTGTCCTCCCGCAGGGACATAAGAGCGGTACAGAAGGCGCTTGAACGGTACGAACAGGTGACAGGGGCCAAGATTAACCGCGACAAGTCTTCCGGCTTGCGGTTAGGCGCCTAGAAGGGGATTCCCCTCCCGGGGCCCTTCGACTGGACGGACGGACCGGTCAAAATCCTCGGAGTTTGGTTCGGTCTGGACTTGCAGTTGGAGAAGAATTGGTCGGATATACAGGCAAAGGTCGGCGCGTCGGTCGAAACTTGGCGTCGACGGAGTCTCTCCGTAAAGGGTCTAGCAGAGGCGTGTGCCGCTTACGTCTTCCCCATGGTCCTTTATCGGCTGTCTGTACTTCCACTTCGTGAGGAGCGTGAGGAGGCGATCGAGCGTCTGCTATTCTCCCTTCTGTGGAGAGGATGCAGACATCACGTCGACAAACGTGTCTGTTACCAACGTCCGTGTCAAGGGGGACTAGGAATGCCGCACTTGGCGAGCCACGGCGCGCCTCGAGGTTGGCATTTCTCAGTCGTGCGTTAATGGAAGACTCGTTGCTTACGGGGATAGTGAGGGACGCGTTCCCTAGCCTCACTATCACTCCCCCGGTCTCGTTGCGCTGCCGCAAGCTTCGAGAGCAACCGGCTTTCATCCGCGAGTGCCGGAGGGCCTTGTGGGCCATTCCACGATCTAGTGACCTTTCTCGGCCTAGGAGGCACTTCTATCGGGGATTAGTGGAGGGCGTCGCGAAGGATCGATTGAGGGAGAAGCTCGGCATGACGGAGGAGGAGTATCGCTCTCATTGGTCTTGGGCGCCAGGATCGGATTGGCTCAGCAACTCTGAGTTTTCTCTGACCTGGCGACTAGCTCGTAACGCCTTGTCTCTCAATGACATGCGTTTCATAATGGGCCTGGCGGATTTGCCAGATTGTGAACGTTGCAACCTTGGCTTAAAGGAGACGTCGGCGCACGCCTTCTTCCATTGTTCGCGCGTTCGCCCGTTGTGGGATCGTGTCGGCGAGTTGACTGCTCGCATCGCGCCGCGGGAACTTGTGTCCATTGATCGTGCATACGCCTGCGATAATGTGTCGCCCCCGTACACCGGAGTGAAACGGATGGTGTTTCTGTCGCTTCTGGCCACGGCTCGAATGGTGATATGGACGACGCGTTTGGAGGAAGTCTTGCGGGGTGGCCGTCTTTCGCATCAGGATCTAATCCGATATTTTGAGTACCAACTCAAAATGAAGATTAGAACTGAGCGGAAACGGTTGCCACCGACAGAGTTCAGCAAAAGATGGGTAAATGTGGCGAGCCTGGTTCGCGTGACTGGGGCTAGCCTTGATTTTCTCTTTTAGAGCTGGTAGTCACATCGGGTTGGATTCCTCTGGAACCCTCCCCTTTGGTTAAGGTAAGTCCCTTTTTGTGTACCTAGTTAATGTGAGTGAGTGTGATTCCTGGCCTGTTCCCCGGCTTTTGTCTTTGGTTATGGTCCAGTTCGAGATTCCCAGTTTCCGTTTATTTATTTTTGTCCCGTTTCATCTCGTCTGAGCCAGTATTATATTTTCCCCAGTCCAATTTCTTTCTTTTTTTTTTTGCCTCTCCACTTCCTGTAGAAACAGAGTTTCTTGATTTCGTCCTCTGAAGCGGAATACTGCGACCTCTTTGTTTTGAGGGTAGGTTGGGTCCAGCTAACACAATGTTTATGTTGCTATTTTTGTTTGAAATTTTATTTGGGGATTTGTGTCATGCCCCTCCCCCTTTGTCATTTCATGTAGAAAATTTTTATATATTTTTGCAATTTATTGTAAATATTGTACATTGTCAAATTTTTATGTACATTGTGGGGAATGCTTTGTGGTATTTTGGTGCACGGCAGTATGAGCGTTGATGGACAAGTTCTTTTGGTGATTGAGAAAAATTGTAGCGTGTATCTGGGTCGCGAAAGAGATCAGCTAGGTATAAGATAGATTACTGAAGACCATCCTCAGTTTTGTTTCCCCCTCCCTTTTTGGCCGTGTGCCACAACTGTAATTTGTTTACAATAAATAAACAGTCAGACCCAACTTCCATTCTAGTTGATTACTGGCTGGTTGTTCTAGAAGACTTTTACAGTTCCCAGGTTCACCCTGACCCGGATTGGTAGCACCAGTTAGGGTCCCAGCTATGGACAAATAATTAACCCACAAACTGGGGTCAAAACACTAAGAAAGTATAAAAATATATAGCCATTATGAAAGATGAACATGGTGTTAGATAACAGAAGCAATTGGTTATCCCAATGGGTTTCCATACTTAATGCTTCTCACCCCCACTCGCGTACGTTTATGTGAGACGCTACAAGCTGTAGTGCGATTTTCGCTTCCATCATGCACACGTTTTCGCCAATCCTCCACACAAACAAAATAAAAAACTACTACTATCGTTCGTCCGCGAACTACTCGTTACAACCAACACTATTTTCATCTTTGATAATGGCTGATGTAAGCCGAAAGCTCAGAAAGGATTAAATAAAAACATGTGTCAATATTGTGATTTTCTTTCCTCTTTCAACGATAATACTATTAAGCTTATCAGACGATATGAAAAAAATTTACATAAAATAAATCGACAAAACTTATCGATATTATTTAATGAAACAGGCATCAATGAAAAATGCTGCTATATATATATATTATACTATTTCTGTAGCATAACTCGGGGTTTTATGCACTATGCAATCATCAGTTGCATATTCATAATATTCGTAAAGAAAAGGAAAAGTAAATATATGAATATATGAACTTTTATTTAAAATTATTTTTATCTTCAAAAAATATTTGAGAACATTAAAATATACTTGTCAGAAAAAGAAAAAAATATTACAATCTAAAAATATATATTCTGCCTTTAAATAACCTACAAAGCTTGAAAAAGAATCAGTCAATGCACAAATATTATGACAGTATGTATAAGATGGGAGATCTATGCACAAATCATCTAAAGATATAGACATTCAAATAAAAACATGTCATCAAATACTAATCTTCCTTGAATATTTCTATAACCCAAAGTGATGCTGCTAAACAAAATTAACCAAATCATTCTAGGAAAATTTCTGATTCATTAAGTATTTATTTCATTTTTGTTCCTAATTCTTCCAGCGTTATGACGAGATAGCCTCGCCAATTGTCTGCGTGACACTTCTCGGTCATTTGAACAGGACCGGAGGATTGGTTTTCCGGCTCATTCTAAAGTTTGCTTTCGCTCTATTGTCCGAATGCTTGTTGTTTCATACACTAATATAAGTCCACGCAGTATTCCCCTACCTTGTGTTGCTCTTGGGTCAGGCGTTTATTTAATTTTTTTCCAGTATTCTTACATGTTTCCTTTTGTTGGTGATAGGGAATGTAACAATGTTCAATAAATATTTCATTTTTACTTTCCAAGTGCTTTCATCTGCTTCACACGTCATTCACAAGAATGTTATTTCATTGTTATTTTATCCTCATGTTTTGACTGTAACGTAATTATTTTTGTGTTTTTAAAAGAAAGACTGCTACCTGTATATATATAGATATATAGATATATAGATAGATATAGACAGCAATCTTTCTTTGAAAAACAAAACATTACAGCAAATCAGATTTGTCTGCGTATGACGACATATATAAATATATATATATATATATATATATATATATATATATATATATATATATATATGAAAGAAAAATTAAGACAGACACGTTATTCCATGGTTAAGTGGGAGTATGTGTCTATTTCAGGCGTACAATCTTCAGCTTCCGTCTTTATTGTACAGAAGATTTTACACGATTGCTCTCTATGTATTTATATACATATATATTTAGAGCTCTCCTAGTAAGTTATCCTACCACTTTATATACAGGACACTCTTTTGGATTCTTCTATATCTACACCACATATTCACACAGACACACACACACACATATATATATATGTATATCTACGGACTTGGTATCTTCATATATATATATATATATACACACACTACCGGCCATAATTATTAAGCCACCCCAGTTTTTTAAAACAGATGATGTATTTCATACTATTTTTAGTATTTCTGTCCAAGTGGACAATTCTAAATCAAAATAGAATGGTTCTTTTGTTATTATTACTTTGCAAAATTTTACAAGGCAAGGAAGCAAAACTGAACTCGACCGAATCACCCTAAATTTTCTTTATTCTTTCATTGATGAAACTTCAATATAGGTAATTATTAAATATTTATAAATTCATTTGATGCACATGTTATTATGCAATGTTAACAAAAGAACCATTCTATTTTCATTTACAATTATTCACTTGGCAATAAAT
The DNA here is from genome assembly GCA_037127315.1 of Ascarosepion bandense. Taxonomy (NCBI): domain Eukaryota; kingdom Metazoa; phylum Mollusca; class Cephalopoda; order Sepiida; family Sepiidae; genus Ascarosepion; species Ascarosepion bandense. Next base: position 2,237,011 of record JBBBDQ010001918.1, on the reverse strand, counting down.
ACTAAAAAATAGTATAAAATACATCATTTTTTTAAAACACTGGGGTTGCCTAAAAATTATAGCCGGTAGTATATATATATATATATATATATATATATATATATATATTAAGGCAGACACGTTATTTCAGGCAAACCATCATTAGCTTCCGTCTTTATTGTACAAAAGATTTTATCCTACCACTGTATGTATAATCCTATGCTTTGGATTCTTCTATATCTACACCGCATGCTGATATATATATTTATATATATATATATCATATTCACCTATGATATACAACGCTTTATTAAAACTTATCTGACTAAAGAGTCCGCTAGAATTATTCATCCAACAAAAAATCTCTCTTGATATCACTTGTGTGCATATCACATGAATAAAAACGATATCAACATAAGTAATAAAAATCAAAACTGAAACAGATGTTCTTTAACTGGATAAACGCACTAACTGACTCTAAAATTTTTTTTCTATCACGTAAGGCTAAAAAACAAAAAAAATCCATGTATTTTGTTGACTGGATTTGAACCCTGTCTGATATAATATCGGAAAAACCATCAATCACTTGAAAAATAAAAATAAATAAATAACATCTATTTGAAATTATCTTCCCAAAATATTTGAGAACCTGAAAAGACATTTGTCTTAAAAAGAAATGATAATTCATGGAGAATATTACTAGATCGTCTAGTACTGATAAAACCTTTCACAAAGCAGATGTTTGCATAAGAATTTTTTTTAGGAGCATTTCTTTGCTTATTTAATAATCTATTTTGTTCATTTGTTTGTTTTATGTTATCGTCTAGACTTTGGAAATTTTATCGTTTTCTACTTGTCTTCGTTCTTTTACTTGGAGGTAATTTTCTTTCTTGCAAGAAAAATCAGAGGACAAGAAAAGAAAACGTAAGCATTGAAGAACAAACAGTCACCCGAAATAAACTGTTTTACGCAATCTTATTTTTGCTTTCTTCTTTTCTTTTTTGTTTTTATTCTTTAGATGTCGTCTTCATTTAAGTCGTATTTTTGTTCTGCAAATCTGCGTTCAACTCCGACGTCTTTTCTTCATTTTAAAAAAGAAAACCGATTAATTTTTTAGTAGTATTTCTCTCATCTTCCTTTCTCTTCCTTTTTATTGCAACTCCCATCCATAAGAAGTAGAAGTAGAGAATATAGCTATATGGCTAAATTTGAATGATTCTTGCTGGTTAGCCTTCTTGGATGAAGCATTGGCAATTATTATTCATTTTTCACTAGTATTTCTTTCATGTTCATTTCTCTTGCTTTTTATTGCAACTCCCATCCATAAGAAGTAGAAGTAGAGAATATAGCTATATGGCTAAATTTGAACGACTCTTGGTCTTGCTGGTTAGCCTACTTAGATTATTTATTGTCCATTATTATTCATTATAATTTTGTTTGTGTTTGTATTAATAAACAGTGAGAATTGTGAAATATAAAGTTGAATATTCAGTTTGTATGAAGGAGAATTATGTCAAGATAAAATTACATTTTTCATCTGTCCGGGTATGATACGTATTAGAAACGTATATTTAAATATGTAAAAAGTGGTTTTAGACAAGAGGTCAGGTTTTGGGTTTTTAGAGAAATTAAATTTATTTACTACTGAATTTGTTAAGTGTTAAATTGTTTTTAGTTTCCATCTTCTATCTCCTTGATTCCTATCTTTCTCTTATTGTTTCTTTGTACTTTGATCTTCCTCTCTTTTTTTCTCTCCCCTTTCCACTCATTGCAACCCCCTACGCACCAGTGGCAGTACTGCCTTGCTTGGCGTGAAACGATTATGAAAATTAATTAAATTAGTATTAATCGTCACATTTATTTAAATTTATTTGTTTGAACATTATTTATAAGGTATATTCGTATGTAAGCGGATAGTATGTTTTTCTATAATTAAACAGTATCTTCTAATTATCCACCGGCCTAGATGTTCAAGAATGGTGGCATCACCCAGGTGTATGTGAGTATGCAGGTTCGAAACCTGCCGGAAGATAGAGATTTCCCGAATATCTAGGCCGGTTGATATTTAAAATGTACTCTTTAATTATAGAAAAAACAGACTATCCACTTAAATATTAAAAATAATGTCTAAACAAACAAGTGTGTGTGTGTGTGTGTGTGTGTGTGTGTGTGTGTGTGTGTGAGAGAGAGAGAGAGGGAGGGAGAGAGAGAGAGAAAATTAAGAGAGACACGTTATTCCATGGTTAAGTGGAAGTATGGGGCCTATTTCAGGCGAACCATCATCAGCTTCCGTTTTTATTATACAAAATTTTCTGTACAATAAAAACGGAAGCTGATGATGGTTCACCTGAAATAGGCCCATACTTCCGCTTAACCATGGTATAACGTGCCTGTCTTAATGTTTACAGATATTTGCACTATATGTATTTATATACATATATATTTAGTGCTCTACTAGAGAGTTATTCTCAGACTTTATATACAGGATTCTTCTATATCTACACCACATGTTTATATATATATATATATATATATATATATATATATGTAAACCACCCAAAGATTGCTGAAATGCATGAAACTCAGAGTCGTGCATGAAACATAGGATAATATATATATATATATATATATTGCATTTCAGCAATCTTTGGGTGGTTTACATATATTGTCTTCTTTTCGATTTGAATTATTAATAACGTTCTTAAAGTTCGTTATGGGTAAAATCGCATGTACTAATATTTTTATAGTTATTAAATGCATGATTAAGTTAGGGTTATAGTGGAACAAAAATTGGAATTCGATACTAAAACGTGGTGGAAAATAAAACCAGATTAGATAATTTAATTACAGAGATAATTAAAAGTAAAAATTATAAGTAAAATTAGGGCCCGTTAGGTCTAAGCGCGGGGTTTAAGAACGGTAACTGGTTTGTTTACATTTGCATTAAAAAAAAAAGTAAAAGATATGGATAATTAATACGTACAGATTGACGCATCCATATATATATATATATATATATATATACACACATGTATTTACACGCGTACGTACACTCACACACACACGCACACGCACACACACACACACACACACACACACACACACACATATATATATATATATATATATATATATATATTACGGAAATTAACGAAGATTAACGAAACTGGTCATAAACAACCGACAATTTGAAATGATTTGTTTGAACATTATTTTTTATACATACCCGTATTTAAGTAGATATTCTGTTTATAAACAAACAGTATTATATATTTATTTTTACCGGCCTGATTATTTACGATAAATTTTTGTTACGAAAATGTGCAATTCGGCACGATTCGAACCTGCGACTCGTATAAACATAGAGGAGGCCACCAATTGACCTGGCTCGTCTTAGACCTCTCGACTAAGAATCCTGCCGATAGACACACATTTTCGTAACAAAAATAAATATATAATACTGTTTGATCATGTTATGACCGAAGGGCCATAGAAAGATAACACGGACTCGGATATAAGATTGGATAGCATATTCTCGGAAAATGTAGTACAAGGGTAAACGTTGACTTGAGAGTACTTTCTTTCTCTCTGTGGCTACTACTCAGTGAATATATTCACTAGCCTTCCCACGCAAGGCTGGATGTGACACATGGTCATTTTAAAGTGGGTATTCCCGGCCATATAGCCGGGCCAAAAATATGTCTGTCTATTTTTACCGAGTCGTGGTTCTACCCACCGGCGGAACCACGACTGGGTTTGTGCTCTCTGCTCGGAAGCAGAGAGCGCCCTCTACCGAAGGCAGAGTGCTGACAGTGTCAACAGTAGCAGAGGCAAGTCTACTACTCAGTGACTATATTCATTAGCCTTCCCACGCAAGGCTGGATGTGACACATGGTCATTTTAAAGTGGGTATTCCCGGCCATATAGCCGGGCCAAAAATATGTCTGTCTATTTTTACCGAGTCGTGGTTCTACCCTCCGGCGGAACCACGACTGGGTTATTCCTCTCTGCTCTGAAGCAGAGAGCGCCCTCTACCGAAGGCAGAGTGCTGACAGTGTCAACAGTAGCAGAGGCAAGTCTGCTACGCAGTGATTATATTCACTAGCCTCCCCACAAAAGGCCGGATGTGACACATGGTCATTTTAAAGTGGGAGTTCCCGGCCATATAGCCGGGCCAAAAATATGTCTGTCTATTTTTACCGAGTCGTAGTTCTGCCCTCCGGCGGAACCACGACTGGGTTTGTGCTCTCTGCTCGGAAGCAGAGAGCGCCCTCTACCGAAGGCAGAGCGCTGACAGTGTCAACAGTAGCAGAGGCAAGTCTGCTACGCAGTGATTCCCACTCAGAATTGTCAGCCATATTATAAAGGTGTGGATGAATCCATTTGTAGGTAGGTCCCACAGATTACAAACAGAATATCTACTTAAATACGAGTATCGATCAAAAATAATGTTTTAAACAAATCATTTCATATATATATATTGTGTGTATTTTGGCAGCATTTTTTCATTAATGCAGGTTTCATTGAATAATATAGACAAGTTCTGTCTATTAATTTTGTGTAGGATCCGTTCATACCGTCTGATATACTTGATGGTGATATCGTTGAAAGACAACAAAAATAACAGTAATTGTTGATTTTTTTATCGGGTCTAAGCTTTCGGCTCACATAAGCCATTATCAAAGAGTAAATATTAACACACAATAAATATAGAACATTTAAGTTATTAACAATAAAGAGAATTAAATTGAAAATATAAGTCCATCCCTACCGTGGCGGATGGCCGAAGACAGTGACAAAATAGTGGCGTTGTGGTCCCTGATCTGATTACAGGCATTTGAGTACGTTATTGGAAATATCAAAATTGATTGTATTCAAACCAGGTTTAAGTTGTTTAATGTAGATTGCTTCGAGGATTTTTAGTTTCTGTTTATTATTTTCTTGTTTAAGTTTGTACGTGTTATCAACGAGCGTTTTTCTCAGAAGTGTGCGTTGATAACCGTGTTGTTTTAAATGACGGAATATATTTGAATTTTCATTTAAGTGCAACGTCAGACGCCGTGAGAGTGACTTTGTAGTGTGGCCAATGTAGATATTATTGAGGTTGTTAGAGATACATTCTCTAAATGGACATATGAATTTATATACTACATTGTTTTTTTGCAAATCACTAACGGTGGGGGAAGAGTCGTTGCGGACGAATGAATTAGATGTAGTGGATTTAGTGTAATATATTTTTTTTTTTTTTTTTTTTAATCATTTCACCCCGAGCAAGGCAGAAACGCCACTGATGTGCAGGGGGTTACATAAGTGTAGAAAGATTAATTAGAAAAGAGTGAGGAGTACAAGCTAGTTAGAAAGGAACAATAGAAAACTGAGAAAGCAGGTGCAATGACAGGTACATGGGCGGAGAGAAAGGGAAGCTTATACAGGGGAGGGGAGAGAGAGCTAGAGGCCAGTGGTTAGTAGGTGAGTATTAACTTTGCTTTTAAATTTCTGGAGGTCGTAGCCGTCAGGAAAGCAAGAATACGGGAGTGAGTTCCTCAGGCGGGAAGTGCGAGAGAGGAAGCTGCAGGAGTAGAATTGTCGTCTGCGTTTGGCTAACCTGACTGTGAATGGGTGGGACCCAGTTGCCAGTCTGGTTGAACGGGTAAACACCTGTTGAGGAGGCATCAGTGACTTAAGCTCATCCGAGCAGAAGCCATGAAAGTATTTATAGAAGAGACAGAGGGAGGCCACATTTCGACGATGGGAAAGTGGCTGCAGACGAGTCGCCAGATCAGTACCTATCACATTACAGACTCTCCTTTGGAGCTTGTCAAGAACACTGAGGAGAACGGCAGGGGCACCTGACCATAAATGGCAGCAGTACTCCATGCACGGACGGATGGTTGACTTGTATATATGCAGGATGGATTCAGGTGGAAAAAACATCCTGGATCGACATAGTGACCCAATCTTCTTAGCAGTAGATTTTGCTATGGATTCAATATAGTGCTTCCATTTGAGGTCTGAGGACAGGGTAAGTCCGAGGAGGCGTAGTGTATTACTCTCCGGGAGAATCATCTGGTCCATGCTTATGGGAGGCAGAAGAGGTTGCCTGTAATGGTTGACAGACAACAGCTTGGTCTTAGAGGAATTAAAGTTGACAAGCCACTTCTTGCCCCAGTTCACCACAGAGTGTAGATCCCGCTCAAGGTCAGCAGCGAGATTATGTCTGTCCGCCACGACAGGTTTCTTACTGGAGCGGGAGTATATTGTAGTGTCATCTGCGTAGATGCCTACTTGGGACCTGATCTCATCTGGGAGGTCGTTGATGAAAATAAGGAAGAGCGTTGGGCCCAGGATAGAGCCTTGTGGGACACCAGCATTCGTGCTGTAGGACGAAGAGGCACGCCCATTCAGAACGACCTTCATTTTGCGGTTATTTAAGAAAGATTGGATTAGGTCAAGCAGGCGACCGGTAATACCATAACCGCGTAGTTTGCATAGGAGGCCAGGGTGCCAAACCCTGTCGAAAGCCTTGGAGATATCCAGAGCAACCGCGCGAGCCTCGTCAGACTCATCAAGGGCCTGTAGCATGTACTCCGTTACAGTAGTTAGCAGGTCGGCTGTGGACCTGTCAAATCGGAATCCATATTGCCTGTCGGAGAACAGCTTGTGGGCGGTGAGATGATGAACTATTTCAGCATTTATTATAGCCTCGAACACTTTCCCGAATATTGGTAGGAGACTGATAGGGCGATAGTTGGATGGGTCCGAGGGTTCACCACAATTCTTAAAGACAGGAACGACTGAGGAGAATTTCCAGCATGCAGGAAAGCAGGAAGCAGAAAGGCAGTAGTTAAACAGTTTAGAGAGGACAGGGGAAAGTTCAGGGGCACACCTCTTAAGGACTATCACCGGGATTCCATCGTCTCCACACGCCTTATGGGGGTCGAGTTTTGAAATTACTCTGGATACTATTGTCGGGGTAATATACACGTCATGCAGTTTGGCCTCAGTTCTAATAGGGAAGTCGGGTGGGTGCACTCCGGACGAGTCGAGTGTGGAGTTGGATGAGAATCTGCGGGCAAAGCACTCAGCTTTCTCAGCAGATGACGTGAGAACGTCAAATCCATGGATTAAAGGAGGTATTGAGGATTTCCTATTGTTGAGCACTCGTTTACAAATCCTCCAATAGTCCTTGGAGCCGAACTTGCGGTCAGCTATGTGCTGTCGCATTCTCTCCGCAAACAACTGTTTGGCGTCATTTAGAGTTCTCTTGCACTCACTGCGAGCGGATGTGAACAGGCGCCTATTGTGATCAGTTGGCTGTCTCTGGAATAGATGGAAGTAATGGTTCCTGTGGGCAATGGCGGCTGAGCAGGCTGGAGAGAACCACGGAGGGGAATGAGGTTTTAAGCAATACTTCCTGGTGGGTATGAAGGCATCAATGCCAGCTTTCACCCATGACGAGACCTCAGAGGCACAGTCATCAACTGATAGGTCAAACACTTTTCCCCAAGGGACGTCGCAGAGGAAATCGCGAAAGGCTTCCCAGTCAGCTTTTTGGTAGAGGTAGGAGGTTCTATGAGTAGGGGGATCCTGGGGGGAGTGAGATTGGAAAGAAATACTGAGGGAGACTACAGCGTGGTCGGAGTTGCCGAGAGGGCAAAGCTGCGAGACTTGACAGGCGTCGGGCGCAGAGGTGAAACATATATCTAGCAGTGAGGAATGACCCGAGGGTGTGCTTGGGAAGCGAGTGGGGAAGTCCACCACTTGCGTAAGGGATTGGGAAATAGCAAAGTTCATGGCGTGAGTGCCCGCCGAATCAGTAACAGCGTTTTCAAGCCACTCAGAGTGATGGGCATTGAGGTCTCCAAATACAAATATGTGGGCAAATGGGTGATAGGTAATAGCCTTATCTATGTCGTCGGCAATGCTATCTAGTAGGGAGCAGTCAGGAGAGGAGGGAGAACGGTAAAGGAAGAATAGGTAGCTAACCGAACTGAGGAGAGACAAGCGGAGACATATGTATTGGTGGTCAGTAGATTCGAGTGAAGTCACCCTAGTTATGGGGAGGTGTTCGCTGACATAAACACCCAGCCCATGCATGTGGACAGTAGAATCCTTCCTTAAAAGGGGAAGATAACCAGGGATGAAGAGGTCAGAGGAGGGAATAGTTGAGTTGAGGTTAGTTTCGCAGAGCGCGAGGATGTCAGGGGACTTTTCATGCAGGAACGCTTCTACACTAGCAAAGTTAGTACGAATGCCTCGGATATTAGTGAAGGAGAGGTTAATGGGCTTAGGTGGTTTGGATAAACTTAATTCTTTTGTTAGAGTCTGTCGGAGAAATATTAGTATTTATGAGTTTTTTAGGATGTTTTCATCTAGTTGGTAGTTGGAGTGCATCTGGCTACGGTATAAGTGAATGATATGTTTAGAATTGGTTGGGTTAGTATCATGTGTTGTTTTTTCCATGTTAAGCTTTTTAAGAAAATAACGTATTTGTTCATCAACTATGTAGTTGGAAAATACTACCTTTGCAAAATTTAAAAAACCATCAATATATCTACGATATGTTGATAATATCCTACTATTAATTAAAAATACCGACGAAATCTTACAACTTCAAAAACAGTTTCAAAATAACTTAGTTTTAAAATTCACTTATGAACTTATCAATGATAACAAAATTCCTTTTCTTGATATATTAATTAACACTGACAACAATAAATTTACTATCTCACCGTATCAAAAACCCACTCATAAAAATCCCTCCACACTCAATTATATTTGTGTATTCCCCCACTATTACAAAATAGCCATTATAAAAAATCTATTATATCGTGCAAAAGTCAATTCATCTACAAATCAGATTTTCCACAGTGAACTAAAAAACATAAAACAGACACTCATCAATAATAATTTTCCCAACTACATAGTTGATGAACAAATACGTTATTTTCTTAAAAAGCTTAACATGGAAAAAACAACACATGATACAACGCACACTTCTCGTTGATAACACGTACAAACTTAAACAAGAAAATAATAAACAGAAACTAAAAATCCTCGAAGCAATCTACATTAAACAACTTAAACCTGGTTTGAATACAATCAATTTTGATATTTCCAATAACGTACTCAAATGCCTGTAATCAGATCAGGGACCACAACGCCACTATTTTGTCACTGTCTTCGGCCATCCGCCACGGTAGGGATGGACTTATATTTTCAATTTAATTCTCTTTATTGTTAATAACTTAAATGTTCTATATTTATTGTGTGTTAATATTTACTCTTTGATAATGGCTTATGTGAGCCGAAAGCTTAGACCCGATAAAAAAATCAACAATTACTGTTATTTTTGTTGTCTTTCAACGATATCACCATCAAGTATATCAGACGGTATGAACGGATCCTACACAAAATTAATAGACAGAACTTGTCTATATTATTCAATGAAACCTGCATTAATATATATATATATATATATATATATATATATATATATATACCTACTCCTCTATCTATCTATTAGTTACCTCCACTCATTTTCGATAAAAATGAATTTTAAATTGAATTTTTATAAATATAAAAAGTTTTCTTGAAGCCTCTATTTTAGTTTTAATTGAGAGCTAAATAGTTAAATTTACTATTTCCTGTAAGAGTGATGGAAACATTTATTAAAAAAAAATTCTGGTTTTAAAAATCTTGCAAAAATAAAATATATTCGTATGTGACACATTAGTTTTGGAAAATTAGCAACTTTAATGTTAAATTAATCTGGTTAAGTATTATTCAAGTGTAGCTTGAAATTTAGAATAAAACTATTTCTTAATTACATAGTTGAACTTTTTGACCTGTCCGTCGTATTTTAAATGTATTGACATCTCACCAGATACGAGATAAGTGTATGGTGATCACAATTATTTTAAAAATACGATGCCTAGATGATTTGTATTAAACTTTTCAATTTTCAATTAGTAAATTTAGTCTTCACTTTATAACCTACCAACCTAACGGTTACAATACTTGGAAATATACTAAAACATTTTTGAAACATTATTAATTATTATTATTATTATTATTTAATATTTATAATTATTATAATTATTAAAAGCAATAATGAAAACAATTCTTTAAAATTTCATTATTGATCAAAATATTTTTTCTTCAGGGTATAATGTCTGAAATTTATATTATTTATTAAAGCAAGCAAAAGCTTATCTAATGAAAAAAATGTCATAGTTTTATTGTATTTTTTATTTTACTATTCGGAGCTTATTTTTCGGTAAAAGGAGCGAAATGGTTTTTTAAAACTGCATGATTTATATTCCCTAATTAGTCCTGCGTTTAACTAACAAAACCAATTTTGACTACAGAATTTAATTTCTTGAAATTTCTTGAATTTACGTGGCGTGAGAGAACAGATGTAAAACAAAATATTTTTACGAATATTTTTTTAAAATAATGGATTTCAAAAATAATTTCATTCATTTGTGAATAAGTTCTGAAAGTTTCATGAACTATTTGATTTTTGCAAGAATTTCCAAATTAATGTGTTTGTCACCTGAAAAAAATGAATTATTTAATATTACGTTTGCCATTGTAAACTCTCGTAACGATTTGGCTCTCCGCTAACGAATATAAAAACAAGATTTTTACTAAAATTTCAAACGTGTTAGAAACGATTTTAAAATTTTAAAAAAATAAATAAATAATACTTTGACCTTTCCTCTTAATAATAGCAGAGAGAAACCCAGACGAGGCTCAGCTGAGGGGCAGAGTCTTGTCTGGGGAAAATTAGACTAGATACCCAACCCTGTCATGTGCAGGGTCTATGGGAAATCTTTGCTCGGGCTTTAGGGTTCGGATTCCCCACTATAAAAAGGTTTTGTGCCACATTCCACCTCAGTGGGGAGGAAGATAAATACCGTTCGATGATGTGCACCAACTCAAACTCTAACATTGTCAGACTCTCTGCCCCCGGGCGGAGAGAAGCCCAGACGAGGCTCGGCTGAAGTGCGGAGTCTTGTCTGGGGAAAATTAAACTAGGTACCAGAGCCTGCCATGTGCAAGTTCTACGGAAAAATTTTGCCCGGGATTTAGGGCTCGGAAACGGCCTTGTTCCACATTCCTTTTCAGTGGTAAGGTAGATAAATACCGTTCTGTGTTGTGTATCATTTCGGTGTTGTGCGTCATTGGAGAGATTGGTCTCTAAGTGAATTACTCGAGAGAATTATTCCAAGAGCATTATTGCGTATTATTCGAAGGATTTGTTTAATTTTACATGAAGATAGTGAAGTATTATAAATCGCTAATAGCGAGTTGCCAAAGTTCCCATCAGAACGACGTTATGAAAAACAACGTTAGAAAACATCATCGGAAACCAAATTCTTTCTTCTTCTTCTTCTATGTGCCCTGTCCCTTCAGGACGTAGGCGATCATGGCTCTCCACGTCTCCCTATCCCTTGTGGCTCTTAGTATGTTTGCTCCTGTTGCCCCTGGCAACCCCCGTTCCGTCATCCACCTGATCAGACCCTGCAAATATGTTATCCGCTGCCTTCCTCTGTCTCTCTTTTCTTCTATCTGACCAGTCAGTATCAGGTTCTCCAGGCTCTCCTTACTCATTGCATGTCCCAGGAACTTCAGTTGTCTCTTCCTGATGCTCAGCATCAATTTCCTTTTTGTTGCCATTCTTTCTAACACCTCGTCGTTGCTTGTATGCTCAGTCCACGATATCCGTAGCATCCTTCTGTAGAACCACATTTTGGCCGCTTCCAGTTTTGTCCTCATTTTCGATGATATTGTCCAGCATTCACAGCCGTATTGAAGAACTGACATCACGTAGCAGTCTAGAACTCTTTTCTTCGTTTCTATTGAGATTTTCCTGTGTGTTAGTATTTTACTCATCTTCTGGAACGCGTCCTTTGCCATGCCAATTCGCCTTCGGATCTCCGTATCGCACTTTCCATCTTCTGTTAGAACACTTCCTAGGTACTTAAATTCTTGTACTTGTTTGATTCTGTTATTCTCCACCTGTATTTGACATTTTGGATTGTATCTTTTGCTGATGACCATGCACTCAGTTTTCTTAAAGTTTATTTGTAGTCCCTTCTTGTCACTTTTTACTTACCCAATTTCAAATATATCCTCAGAATAAAAAGAACGTATAAGGCCTACAAGTTATTCCTATCCACTACTTATCCAATTGTCACGGTATCGATCACTTGTTAATGAAAGATCAAAAGTAGATCGCTAATTTCAAAGTACGCTAGAATCAGATTTGATAATGCCAACTGATATACGCTGTTAAATCAGCTCGTGCTGATTCAACAGCGTATACCGGCTGGCATTATCAAATCTGGTTATGAATGAGCGCACGTGTTTGACTAACCAGATCTGATTTGTCTGTCTCGAAAAGGTTAAAATGGCTGTTTCTAGAAATACACTGGATTTGTTGTTTTCTGTCCATCTTTTAATTAAATATATTTTCAGATCTTAGGAAAAATACAATTGTATAGACCTCGTTCTCTTTCTATTTCAATTGGCAGTGTTTTTTATGGCCTACAATAAAGTAAAAGAATTTGCTTCAGTTTGATAAAAAGTTGAAAAATATAAGAAGAGTCTGAGGGATGTGCGTTGTGGTGCAGTGGATATCGGCTCGGAACGGGAAACCGGGGAGCCGAGTTCGAATTCCAGCCGAATTCATTGCATTCACTTAGACGCAAATACCCTTGGGAAAGGTATTAATCCGTCTATTCCTTCCAGTTATGGGTTAAATAACAGGACAGATTGGGTTCTGTAGCCTTGGTCGGCAACCAGTCTACCGCAGAAAGCAATGGCAACCTACTGCGGGATAATATTCTGCCAGGTCAGTCATGTCTCGAAAGAGACATGATCGCCCAAGCGTGTATCACGTATGGCACTTAACTGATTGACTGAATATAATAGTTGGGATTATGATTAAGGTTTCTACTGGTCATAAAGTGGGGGATCGGATTTCTATTGTTATGAAGTAATAAACTGATCCCCCACTAATTACTACGTAATAATATAATACAGCGCTTCTCCCTCTAGCTATGAGTCAAATAATAGGACAGATTGGGTTCTATAGCCTTGGTAGGCAACCAGTCTACCGCAGAAAGCAATGGCAACCTACTGCGGGATAATCTTCTGCCCAGTCAGTCATGTCTCTTTCGAGACATGATCGCCCAAGCGTGTATCACATATGGCACTTAACTAACTGACTGACTCAATTTCTCAATTTGACGAATAACCTTGTTTAAATAAGCTTAGATAAATCGTTTAATTGAACCTAACCTGACGTTCAATACCTGACGATTCGTTTACAAGATAATTAGATCTCAAATCTAAATTGTGTGTCTATTTAAAAAAAAGAAATTTAAATCATTTAAAATAATGTTCTGCAATCATTTTCAACCTGTACAAGGCTCGGGAGCCACCCAAATTAGGGGTTTAGAAAGTAAGAGACACCACCCAGAGCAAAGTGATAATGCGGGGGGGGTACGGAAAGAGAGAGAAATAGAAAAGACTTTAGCAGGAACAGGACATTTAATCTTGAATAGGAAACAAGGGAGAAACCTCTAGTCTTATTTAAAAAAAAAAAAACCGGCAAGAATTATGAACTAGTCAATAGGCGAACCTATTTGCTCCTATTGAAGAGAAAAAAATGTGAATAAATAATAAATAAAGATTCGCAAATATATTCAGTGACTCCTGTATTTAACAGGAGCTTTTCTAAGTTAAGGGGAGTTTTCATGACTCCTTTATTTAATACAAATCATAAAAAGAACGTCAAAGGGCTGCAGATTTAGGCTTTTACTCTTTTTCCGTTTTTCCAATGTTTGTTGCCAGATAGAAAAAAAATAACACGTGTAACGCAGATGTCCACTGAAATTTCATTTCGCATATGCGGATGTATATTTTTAATTCATTCAGTCAACCAAGAGCCATACATGATATAAGCTTCGGTGATGATGTCTCTTTCAGTCTGTAACTGACTAGGCAGAAGAGTTTCCCGCAGTGGGTTGCCATTTATTCATGTGGTAAAGCAGTTACCAAACAAGGCTATAGAACTCAATCTATCCTGCTATTTAAACCATAGCTGGAGGGAGAAGAGACGGATTAGTACCTTTCCCACGACTATTTGCGCGTAAGTGAATGCAACGAATTCAACTGAAATTCGAACTCGGGTCTCCGATTTCTTATTCTGAGATTATATCCATTACACCAGATTTTTTTTCCTTTTTAATCAATTCAAAAACTCGCCAGAGTAGTTGCCATGAAAATATTAATATAAAAGTATGGAGGAAAGCCATGTCACGTCGATAAGAAAGTGACTGAAGTCGAGATGCCAAGGCAGGACCGATAACATTGCAGATCCTCTTCTGGATTTTGTCGAGAACCTGAAGATGAATAGCAAAAGCACCCGACTACATATGGCAAAAGTATTCAATGCATGGATGAATGGTAGATTTATAAATATGCAAGATGGATTCTGACGAGAAAAGACTTTCTATACTGACACAGAGATTCAACCTTCCTAGCAATAGATGCAGTTATAGATCCGATATATTCGTGCCACTTCAGGTTGGTTGCAAAAATAGGGACAATCTTAATTTTATTTTTTGCTTTGTTTTGCTTTAAAAACTGCTGTTGAAAATGTTATGATACCATTTTTGACGTTAGGTCTCTGGTTGGGACCCGGAAAGAAATGTGTTTGCACCCGAAATCAAAGGAAATGAAATAATATTTTCCAGGTTTATTTTTATTTATTTATTTTTATTTTTATTTTTATTTTTTTGCTTTCACAATTATTGTTTTATTTTCTACCAAAGGTACGTGTTATCCAGACTGAGTAGGAAATGGTTGTGTTATTCATATGTCTTAAACTTTTGTCAATTTGTGTATGTGCTCGTGCGTGCGTGAATGTACATGGCCATGTAAATCACTCACGCAAAACAGACGTAAGCATATATATTAAATTTTAATATTCGGTATTCTTTAATATATATTTTTTCTCTCTCTTGAGTTTCATTTTTGCTTTCATTGGTTTTTAGTTTTTTGCATTTAGCAACTTCTACGCTTTTCATTTTTCTCTTTTATTAATGAACAAGAAAAACATAAAAAATGTCTTCTTGTAAAGTCAATTCTTGTTTTTGTTTTTGAACGCAGTGTTTTGTTTAACATTTCTTTTCGTTTAACATTTCTTCCTTTTTACCTCGCGTGTCTATGCACGAACAAAAACCAGCGTTTCTTTTACAGATTAATTTTTGTTTCTGGGGGCGTAAATCAGGGGTTTTCATATTCCTGTTAGAAGTAAAACGGAGTTACTAGTATCAACGATAATATGTCTGGACTGTTTCATTTAAGATTTCACTTTGACAGTGCACGTGTTTACCTGAAATAAAATGAACTGCGTCGGATAAAAAAAAAAGAAGAAAAAGAAGACAATGCTTTTGCAAATGTCAGCAAATGTTTTCTTACTTTTTTTTTTTTTACTTTTAAATTCCAACATTCTGATCGATTTTAGATAAGTTAAATTAGAAAAAAGAAAAAGAAAACAAAAAAATAAACAGAATCACACTAAAGGATTGTGGACTTAAAGACGAAATTACAAAATTTATTCCTCGGGGTTTGCTGAAGCACACCAGATGACCTATGAAGCAAGTAGTTTTTTTTTTCTTTTTCTTTTTTTCTGTCGAGTAGTGCGCCGAGGAGATTTTTGACAAAGATCGTGGTGAAGTTAAATTTTTAATTAACCGCGACGAAGCAGTTTTCCTTCAAAAACGCAGTGTTTCTCTCTCTTCTTCTTATTTTGTCCTCCTCCTTTCAATTCCCATTTTTCTCTCCTACCCTCCTTTTTCTCTACCGTTCCTTCTTTTCGATCCCTCCTCTTTCTCTTTCCCTCCTCCTCCGACTATTATTTTGTCCTCCTACTATTTCTTTGCTTCACTTTTTACATCTCCTCCCATTTTCCCGAGCTTGATTACTCTCCTCCTCGCTTTTTTGTTACCCCCTCCACTCCCGTTTTATATCCTCTCTTCTTTCTCTGCCCGTTTCCTCTTCTTACTCTATTCTTTCGCTATCTCTTCTTTTTCTCATCTCCTCCTCCTCTTTGTCGTCTTTCTCTGCCTGTCACTTGAGAAGAGAAGATACCCCTCTTTTCCACCCATGTTTCTCCTCTTCCTTCTCTTTTTCGTCATCACGTATCTTGAGCTTCTGTTTCTCCCGGTCCTGTTTCTCCTCCTCTTTTTTCTATTTATCGCCCCACCCTTGCTCCTCTTCTTCTTTCACATTTCCGTTTCTTCTTCTTCTTCTTCTTCTTCTTCTTCTTCTTCTCTGCATACACAAATCTGCATTTCTTCTCTTCCTCTTCTTACTCCCTACATTTTATCTCTTCTCTCTTTTTTCGTCTCATTTTCCATTTTCTTTTTCTCCTCCTTCTTGTTTCCCTTCACCTCCTTCACTTCTTTGTCGCTCTTTTTTTTTCCTAAACTCATATATTTTTCTCATATCTTCTTTCTTCGTTTTTATTCATTCTTCCTCTCTCTCTCTCTCTCTTTCCCTCTCTCTTTTTCCCTCTTATCTAATTTCTCCTTATTTCTTTTTTTTATTTTCATTCTTCCCTGTTTTGTCTTTCTTCCTCATTTCTTTCACTTTTTTATTCTTCATTTTTTTTCTCTTCCTCCTTTTTTTTTTATTTTTTAATTTCTCTTTCTTTGTTTTTCCTTCATCTCTTTATCTGTCAGTCTTTTTCTTCGGTGTAAGTTGGGAAGTCACTTCAATATTTTACATTTTTATTTTTATAATTGTTCTTTGTCGTTGTTTTTTATATATATATATATATTTGTATTTTCTGCTCATTAATCATAGCACTTTTTCATTCTTTCCTTCATTCTTACGTTATTTCTTTTCTTTTTCTTTTCTATCTGTATTTTCCGTCACTCAATCTTTGTTTTCTTTTTTCCTCATCTTTAATGACTTAGAAATCATCTTTCTTTTTTCTTCATATAACTATTTCTTCATTATCGTATTTGACAGCCAAACAAACGCCCGAACATATTTGAGGCGCTACCGTTTTCAGTAGTACATGTTCAAGAAAATATTCTATAAAGTGTTTAAAATGTAATGATCAAAGCAATGTACGTGTCCTGGGTATGAGGATAAACTACAACCGGTAACAAGACCTCTGATCTGGAGGTTCTGAGAGGCGTCTAACCAGCTCTTAATTGCTGTTATTCACATGTCCACTCTGACCCGCGGTGGTAGCACCTTGAGTCTACTTTGCTTATCCTTGATCGATAGGTAAACATTGGTTACGTGTATACTTAAATCTGTTGCTAAATATTGATCGTTTTATAATTGAGGCTATAGTCAAACATGGAAGAAGGCCGAAAAGTACAGCGGTCGAAACGTCATGAATGTGGCAACAAAGAAGATGACAACAGTTCGAACAATGTAAATAGGGCAAATAATTATAATGCGTCATCTCAGAAATATAGACAGATACTGACGAAGGCTGGATGGTACAACGGCCGAAACGTCGTGAATACAGCAATAATATGATAATCTGAACAAAGTAAATAGTTATAATAGCTCATCTCAGAAATATAGATAGATCCTGGAGAAGGCCAGAGCGTATAACTTCCGAAACGTGATTAATATGGTAACGAAAAGGAGGACAACAGTCCGAACAATGTAAATAGTGTAAATAATTACAATACCTCATCTCAGAAATATAGGCAGGTCCTGACAAAGGTCAGAGCGTACAACAGCCGAAACGTAGTGAATATCGCTATAATGTGACAGTTTGAGCAATGTAAATGCTTTTTGTGGTGCAGTGGATATCGACTCGGAACGACAAATCGGGGAGCCGAGTTCGAATTCCAGTTGAATTCCTTGCGTTCACTTACGCACAAATACCCTTGGGAAAGGTATTAATCCATCTCTTCCCTCCAGTTATGGGTTAAATAATAGGACAGATTGGGTTCTATAGTCTTGGGTTCTTATAGTTCTATAGCAACCTACTGCGGGATAATCTTCTGCCCAGTCAGTCATGGCTCTTTCGAGGCATGGTCACCCAAAGCGTGTATCACGTATGGCACTTAACTGACTGAAATACTTCAAATAGTTACAATTCTCATAAATATAGATAAAATTTTGTCTTTTTTATACTTGAGACTATAGTCAAACATTGTTCGGATTCATAAAACATCTATAAGATTGGCTGGGTTCATAGTTGAGTTTGCAGGCACCCACCCGAAAAGGGGTCCTTTTTAGGGTTGGTCTTACTCTTTAATAGGAAATGTAGTCTATGTATTCCGTACATCACTGATATGGCAATATGGTTGTCGACGTTACCGCTGCTTTTTCGATTATTTGGCTTTGTAATTATTACTTTTGTTGTCGCACTGATTTTATTTTATTTCTGCAAAAGTGACCTTTTTTTTTCTTCTTTCTTATTGTTCGTTAGTCAGACAAATTCCGGAGTTGCATTTTTCGTGGCGACATCGCTAAAAAAAAAAAAAAAAGCATATTTCATGTTAAAAACTCTTCTTTTTTTTTTTTTTTTTTTTTTTTTTTTTAATCGCCATCAATGCGTTTGTTTCACATCAACACAAATCAGGAACCAGGAAGGTGTTTATCGGGGTACAAGAAAAGGGCCGCGTCAAATATTTTGGAGATAGGGGTCGGGGTGAAGTGACATCAGAATGGAATGTGTCTTCATTATCCTTTTGTTTCCTGCCATCTTTTTTAAAATTCTTTTCTTTTTTTCTTTTTTCTTTTTCCATTGTTTATTGTCTTCTTATTCTTCGTCTTTTTCTCCCCTGCTATTTTACTAGCTTTTCTCTTTCTGTCTGTCTGTCTGTCTGTCTGTCTGTCTGTCTCTCTCTCTCTCTCTCTCTCTCTCTCTCTCTCTCTCTTTCCCACACACACACACACACTTTCACTTTTACGCTTTCGCCTCTTGTTTCTTATTTTCGTCGTTTTTTTCTTCGTTTGCCGTTTTTATCCTCTATATCCAACTTTTTTGTTTTGTTTTTTGTATTTGTCTTTCAACACGTACCATTATTTATGAGTATTGAATTCGTTCCTCACTGGGTGTCCATAATTTCAGTCTGGTGCCATATCTAAGCTACGCTAGGAAAATTAGCATGCTATTTTTCATGACGAGTCATTTTTTTTCTTTTTCGCTTCTTTCTTTCTATCTTGTTTACGTTTCTCTCTGTTTTTTTTCTTTTTGCTTTCTTTGTTGATTGCCTTATAATTATCCGTCATTTTTTTCTTTTTTTGTCGATTGTTTTCTTTTTCTTCGTCTTTTTTTTTACTTTCTTTCTTTATTGATTTATCTTCCTTTCCTTCGTCTTTTTCTATCTTTGTTTGTTGTTTTTCATTTCCTTCGTTTTTTTTTTTACTTTCTTTGTTGATTGCTTTCTTTTTCTTCGTATTTTCTTTTTACTGTCTTTCTTTGTGGATATTCTCC
Organism: Ascarosepion bandense; assembly: GCA_037127315.1. NCBI lineage: Eukaryota > Metazoa > Mollusca > Cephalopoda > Sepiida > Sepiidae > Ascarosepion > Ascarosepion bandense. The sequence goes on along the minus strand of JBBBDQ010001918.1, from coordinate 2,217,534 downwards.
TTTTTCTTCGTCTTTTTCATTCTTTCTTTGTTGTCTGTTTTGTTTTTGTTCGTATTTTTTCTTTTTACTGTCTTTATTTGTTGATTATCTTCTTTTTTTTCCTTTTTTTTTTACTTTCTTTGTTGATTGTTTTCTTCTTCGTCGTCTTTTTTCTTTTTTATTTCTTTGTTGTCTTTTTTCTTTGTCTTTTTTATTACTTCCTTTGTTGATTGCTTCTTTTTTCTTAATATTCTTTTTACTTTCTTTCTTTGTTGATTGTCCTCTTTTTCTTCGTCTTTTAATTTTTACTTTCTTTCATTGTTTTTCTTTTCTCTCACTCTCTCTCTCTCTCCCTCTCTCTTTTTCCATACTTACCTTTTCTAGCTTTTTCTCTCTCCTATTATTTTGTTCTCTCCCTTTTCTTTTTTTATTCCGTCGTCTCTTGCATCTTATTTTCTTTCCTCCTTCTCTTCTTTATGCCTTTCTCTTCATTTTATTCCATACACTTTATCCTCTTCCTTCTTCATTAATGCTCTTCCTTCGTTTTTCTTTTCTTTCTTTTTTATCTACTTTCTTTTTTTTTATCTTCTTTCTTCTTCTCTATCCTCTTCCTTCTTCTTTATCGTCTTCTTTCCTCTTTGAAGTTCTTTCTTCTTTATCCTCTTCCTTTTACTTTATCCTCTTCTTTCTTCTCTTCCTCTCTTTTTTCTTTCGTCTTTCTTCTTTTCCTCCCTCTTTATCCTCTTTCTTTCTCTTTATTCTCTTCTTTCTTTTTTATCTTTTTCTTTTCTTTTTAAATATCTTCCTCCCTCTTTATCTTTTTCCTTCTCCTTTCTCTTCTATTCTTTCTTTCTTACTTTCATGCCTATTGCCTCTTTTTTTCTTTCTTTCTCCCTCATTTTCTTATACTTAAATCCTTCAATGTTATTGTTTTGTTTTTCATCACGTTCCTTTTTTTTTCCAAGAATTTTTCTTCCTCTATTTATTTCTACTTTCTTTTATTATGTTCTTTTTCAATTTATCCCTTTTCCATATTATTAATTTGATTATTATTATTATTATTATTATTATTATTATTTGTAATAATAATAGCAGTAATAATCTCCCACACCACCCAAACTGCCTTTCGCTTCTATTTTAGCCGAAGGCGATTTTTTGTGGGGAGCTTATTCGGTCATGTCAACCCTTCAGCACGAGTCTGGACACCCGGCGTTAATTTTAGTAATAAAATGTAATCCGCGCTCATTGTCTAGTGTTATGAATTGGAAAAATAGAAAACAAATTATATTTCTGTTTCTCTCAAAATGTCTCTTTCTTATATATATATATATATATATATATATATATATATATATATATATATAGTCATCCGCAGACAGATCTGTTTCGCTGTATCACAGCCCATCAGTACGGATAGACTCCGATAGCTTAACCCAGGATTGAAACCCGACCGAACTGGCGTCAGTCGGCGATTCTACCTCTGGGCTATGGGCGCTCGGTAGAAGAAGGCAGACTTTTTAGCGTGTGTATTATCATTATACACGCCCAATAGCCAAAGTGCTCTAATTCTTTTACTGAATGAACAATATAATGAGAGAGAGAAAGGAGGGTCTCAGATTGAGGAATTGAAGAGTGGTGTTTGAATTCCAGTCGATCTCGTTACGTTACTTTTATGCAAATTATTTTGGGAAAAGGTATGAATCCAACTCTTCTCCCCACTCACCCTATAAATAGCAAGGCATACCAACTCTTCTTGAACGCTTTGGTGACAAACGGAGACGGACAAAACTGGATTAAAAACGTGAGGAGGGTCGTTTGGAGACCTTCTGGCACACTATGTTAACGCTGTTCTCTGTATTTGAGTCTTCCCAATCTTTCACAACGATAATCAAATCCTATACACGAGTAGTCTGGCTGTTTAGTTTGAAAATTCTTAGCCAAGTTGATGTCCGCCGATACGTCAAAAACGTCGGGAAGGTCTAGTTTTTATATATATATATATATATATATATATATATATATATATATATATGCGGTGTAGATATAGAAGAATCCAAAGAAGTATCCTGTACATAAAGTGGTAGAACAACTCTGTAGGAGAGCTTTGAATATATATGTATATAAACTCTCTAGGGGAGCTCTAAATATATATGTATATAAATACATATAGAGCAAATATATGTAAAAATTAAGACAAACACGTTATTTCATGGTAAAACGGAAGTTTAAGCCTATTTCAGACGAACCATCATCAGTTTCCGTCTTTATTGTACAGAAGATTTTACACGAATTCGTGTAAAATCTTCTGTACAATAAAGACAGAAGCTGATGATGATTCGCCTGAAATGGGCTTAACCATGAAATAACGCGCCTCTCTTTATATATATATATATATATATATATATATAGTTATCCACATACAAGTCTGTTTTGCTGTATCACAGCTCATCTGTGTGGTTAAACATCCACTTGCTTCCAGTCAGGATCGAAACTCGACCGATTTGGTGTCAGTTGATTTGTTCTCAAGTAAAATGAAAATATCATCTACGTACCAAATGTTTGTTTCCGCTTTAATAATTTTTATATTTTTTGGATGTACGTTTTAGTGCAATGGATATCGGCACGGAACGAGAAATCAGAGAGCCGAGTTCGAATTCCAGTTGAATTCTTTGCATCCACTTACGTGCAAATACACTTGGCAAGGGTATTAATCCAACTACGGATTAATTAGCAGGACATACATAGTTCTACATTCTATAGTTTTAGTTGGCAATCAGTCTACCGCAGAAAGTAATGGCAACTTACTGAATGAAAATCTTCTGCCTAGTCAGTCATGCCTCGAAAGAGACATAATCGCCCAGGCGTGTATCACGCATAGCACTTAACTGACTGATTGAATTTTTTAAAAACTGTTTTCTATGGGTCATGTAAAAGGTAGAGAAGAGCAGACAAAAAGAGTTTTCTATATTTACTCTATTAATTTGTGTATAAATATAACCTTTATAGTCGAAGAAAGGAACCTTAGCTGTACATGCAAACGAAAGATCTTTGAGAATGCTAGAATTGATAGATGGTGGAGAGATTGAGGTATGCTTATATACGGAGTTAATGATTATATCAATGGTTTCAACAATGGGGACTTTAGTAAATAAGTTTCGATGTCGAGAGACGCAAAGGTGCCTTGGTTTGGGGTTGTAGATTTAAAAAATTTTAAAAAATTGGCTAGAGAACTTAATGCAGTAATTAGTATTAGATAGGTATGGGCTGATAGTATGATTCAAGAATTTTGACAATTGGTATATGGGTGTTGGGATCTGAGAATCCCATGTAGAAAACAGTTTTTAAAAAATTGGCAAACTGAAAATATATGGATGGTATTTTTTAAGAACAAAACGAAACTGATAATCTTAAAACTACATTTCAACTTTCTTAAGTCATCATCAGTGTAATCGACGTCTATTCCCACCACAACCAAAAATAAAATCTGGACTAATCATGAGATTTTACTTTTGTCCTTAGGATATGTATTCCAAAATACCTAAATGAAGAAGAGAAATATATTAAAGAATCATTCAAACTTCTCCACTACCCACACCATTTGATCCTCAACGCTAAAAACGAGCTTACAAAATTCACAAAGCACAGACACTCTAAACAAAAATTACACAAAATTCATAATCCTGCCCCCCAACAATCTTTCAACAAACTCGCAAACAAATTAGTCATTCCTAACATGAAGATCGTTTCCACTACCTCCAAGACAATCAGGGATATAATAATAAAAAAAAAAGCCAACATCATTTCAAATGCTTGGATTTATCAAATAACATATTTACAATGAAGAAACGTTTGCCTATTGGACACATCCGTCAGTTAAGTGCCATACGTGATACACGTTTGGACGATCATGTCTCGAAAGAAACATGACTGACAGGGCATTTTTCCGCAGTAGGTTGTCATTACTTTCTGCGGTAGACTGGTTGCCAACCAAGGCTGTAGAACTCAATCTGTTCTGTTATTTAAGCCATAGATGGAAGGAAGTGCCGGTTTATAACCTTCCCAAGGGTATTTGCGCTTGAGTGAAAACAACGATTTTGAACTCGGCTCTCCGATTTCTAGTTCCGAACCGATATCCACTGTACCACAACACACATCGGAGGAGACATCGTGTGATCTAAATGTCTTCAACTACGAACACAAGAGGGCTTTGCATCTGGACAAACGATCTAACTCTTGTTTTACATTCAAAAGACGCTGGTCAGCCTAATTTAAAAAAGGAATATAATTTTTTAAGAAAGCAAATAATAGCATTAGTAGCAACGATAAACACACGTTTAGAATACACCTCCTAACAAACTAACTCACACCCATTCTCTCACTCTTCCCATCTACCCAAACTTAATCTTCGGTATCCTTACCCGTCTATCACCCTCCTTCTGACATTTCCTATATCTAACCACTCTTTCTCATCACTTTCCCCTATGTAACCCCCTAACCACTCTTTCTCATCACATTCCCCTACGTAACCCCCTAACCACTCTTTCTCATCACTTTCCCTTATGTAACCCCCTAACCACTCTTTCTCATCACTTTCCCCTATGTAACCCCCTAATCACTCTTTATCATCACTTTCCCCTATGTAACCCCCTAATCACTCTTTCTCATCACTTCCCCTACGTAACCCCCTAACCAATCTTTCTCATCACTTTCCCCTATGTAACCCCCTGCGCAATAGTGGCAGTGAAATGCCTTTTTGGGGTGAAATGATTAAAAAAAAATTACATTACATCGCCATTTTTCTATAAATCCATTCTTAAATAATCAAACATATATCTATTTAACAGATACACGTTTGATGACGTTTAATAATACATGAAAAATGCTTAAAAAGAAGATCCAACTTGAACCAGAATGTTGCGACACTTTGCTGCGTTTACCGACCCACATAGAGGTGAATACAACAGAACTACTACGAGACGCACAAATGCACTCACAATCATGACCACACACTACCGTCCGACGCACAAACATGCACAATTACGAGCACCTATTACCATCCAACGCACACCTAGACAGACAAATATTCCCCACAAACTTCCATGAACATGAAATTATCTATTGTTTTAAAGTACGAGGCACGTATGTAACCAAAAGGAACTGACTAAAACAAAACAAAACAATGTCAGAATCTCTGTCTTTGTTACTTATAGTCTCCCAAACTTTGACGAAGCTTTAATGAAAGTGAAATATATTAGATTGATATGTCCAAGCCACATGCACCCTGGTCGGGGTTGAGCCGGCTTTCTCCCCGATGGAGAAAGTTTCATTGGGATTTGGTTAAGGGCAGGGTTCCAAGTCCTGCCCTTTTAATTAACCCATAACTGGGGAGAAAGAATAGATTAATACCTTTCTTAAGGGTACCAGTGCGTAAGTGAATGCAGAGCGTTCGACTGGAATTCGAACTCGGCTCATCGATTTCTCTTTCCGAGCCGATATCTACTGCACCACAACGCCCATCAGTCAATAAACGCTTACAGCACGTGGTATTCCCAAGCGGTCACCTATTTAAGTACTGACCCGGTTCAACTTTGTTTAACTTCGGTGATCGAGCGAGAACCGGTGTATTCAACGTGATATGACCGTAAGCAGATTGATATACGTTTTCTCGATATCGAGATAGAGATAAACGCGTTAATAGGATTAATATGGAGAAGTTTGTCACTTTAGACTAAACTATCGCCCGGTTCACACTCCACCCATGTCTACTGAACAGGTGAAGAGGCTCATCCCTTGTTTCCTGTTTAGGATGTTGTTTCCGGCTTTTTCTTTTCCAATCTTTTCACTCTTTTCTTTTCTTTTTTTTCAATTGGAGCAAATAGACTAAACTATCACCCGGTTTACACTCCACCCATGTCTACTGAACAGGTGAAGTGGCTCATCCCTTGTTTCCTGTTTAGGATGTTGTTTCCGGCTTTCTCTTTTCCAATCTTTTCACTCTTTTCTTTTCTTTTTTTTCAATTGGAGCAGATAGACTAAACTATCGCCCGGTTCACACTCCACCCATGTCTATTGAACAGGTGAAGAGGCTCATCCCTTGTTTCCTGTTTAGGATGTTGTTTCCGGCTTTCTCTTTTCCAATCTTTTCACTCTTTTCTTTTCTTTTTTTTCAATTGGAGCAGATAGACTAAACTATCGCCCGGTTCACACTCCACCCATGTCTATTGAACAGGTGAAGAGGCTCATCCCTTGTTTCCTGTTTAGGATGTGGTTTCCGGCTTTCTCTTTTCCAATCTTTACACTCTTTTCTTTTCTTTTTCCTTTTTTTTTTTCAATTGGAGCAGATAGACTAAACTATCGCCCGGTTACACTCCACCCATGTCTACTGAACAGGTGAAGTGGCTCATCCCTTGTTTCCTGTTTAGGATGTTGTTTCCGGCTTTCTCTTTTCCAATCTTTTCACTCTTTTCTTTTTCTTTTTCTTTTTTTTCAATTGGAGCAGATAGACTAAACTATCACCCGGTTTACACTCCACCCATGTCTACTGAACAGGTGAAGAGGCTCATCCCTTGTTTCCTGTTTAGGATGTGGTTTCCGGCTTTTCTTTTCCAATCTTTTCACTTTTACGTCTGAGAAAAAAGACAGCATCCCGACCCTGCCTTGTGCAGTGTGTACGGGAATTTTTTTGCCCAAACTTAACGACTCAGATTTCCCACTATAAAAAGTTCTTGTGTCACATTCCACCTTAGTGGGGAAACAGATAAATACCGCTGGCTGCTTGCTAGTTTAACTTTGTCAAACTCTTTTCCTTCGGGCAGAGAAGAACCCAGATGAGGCTTTGCGAAGGGCAGAGTGTTGTCTGGGGTAAATACACGAAACCCGATCCCACTTATGCGAGGTCTAAGGGAAAATTTTGCTCGTGCATACGCGTTCGGAATGCTCCACATAAAAATCGGCCTTGAGCCACAAAAATCGGCCTTGAGCCACAGTCCCGCCTTTGTTGGGAGGCTTGAGTAAAAATCGCTAGTCGGGAACGAGCCTTATATCCTTACTACCGAATTCAGGAAGACTCTGTCGACGCCAAGCGACATTATATTTAATGACTGTATTATCTTTATTCAGTGGAATGACGATATAACAATCTCTGAGGAGATTGTTCAACATTCAATGCCATTGTGGTGGACTCATATTATATAACAGTTCATTACTCTTCTTTTGTTTTAAACGAATTTTTCCTGTTTCTTCATATTTTGCTTAACTTTTGGAAGGCATCTATAGCTATTTAAAAACATCTTCGAATTTCGGTATCAAACTTTCCGTTCTTTGAGAAAACACTTCCTAGATATTTAAAATGTTGTACTTGGCTTATTTTAGTGTTTTTATCCATTTGTTGACAACTATACATTCTCTCGTCTTAATTTATAGTTAATCTAAATAATGTCTTATTAAAGAATCCCAAAAAAGCTAAATAAAATGAAGCATGCTAGATCAAAACAACTTTTCCTACCTGTTCTTTATATATATATATATATATATATTACTTCCTGTAATGGATAAACTTAATTAAAAACTTTTAAGATATTACATTTAAATCTATTCCTCCCTTTCCTAAATATACCGTTTCAACACCCTGTAACCCCGCCACTAACAGCTCTGTCCTGTTGTACTTTGTGACCGTTGTTAACCTAAAACCCTTTACCCCAGGGCCTTCGCCATTTGGAACAAAACAATGTCGCTGACGTGACGTAGAGATCCTATGTCGAAATGTACATCCGACACCTTTGAATTTTGAAAATTTTCTCTAATTTAATATATATATATATATATATATATATATATATATATATATAATGAGAAACAATTCTCAGATCAGTCATATCGATAACCGCTCTATGTCCATCAATTGTTTGTTTCTGTCCGTCAAAGACACATGACTGATTTCGGTACCAATATTCCTATCTTTATCTTAAAACACATTTTTTTATTATCAAGTTCATATCTACGTATATGCCTATTCAGTAATGAAGGCACCCCCTCACGCAGATAGTGCATTCGAAAAGGCAGACTCTTTAAACCAGACACATCACGACGTACGCCCACATCAGAACTGCACCTTCTACTCATTTTTCTTTTTTCTTTTTCTTTTTCTTTTCCTTTATTTCTTTTTTGTCGCGATTCTTTATGTCTTTCTAGTTTTGAAATTAAGTGAACATCGCCGAGCATAAGAAATATTAGCGAGTTATGCCCGAGGGTTCACGGAATGTTAGCTAGAAATCTTCGCAAAAATCTAAATTTCCCCGCCATTAAACCCCGCCCCAACGTTCCCCTTTGCATAAGCTTGCACCCCGTGCCCCTCAAAGAGTCATTTTTAAGACTATTCATCCTCAAGGTGTCTCCAGAAACTAGAAGAAAAGAGACAAAAGAAAAAGAAAAAAAAGGAAAAGAATCAATCGGAAGGAGAGGGAAGTTCAAAAAGAGGGGGAAATGAAAGAGAAGGAGCAACAAGAAACATGGAGAGAGATTGGAATAGGAGATAAAAAGTAGAGGGGGTGAAGAGTATTACGACAAAGGAATAAAAGTAGAGGGATCAAACGTAGAGGGAATGGGGAAAAGAAGGAGAACTAAGATATATATATATATTATAATATGTGGGACAAGAAAAACATAAAGGCAGCCGGTGTAGGCAGAAAAAGAAGATGATCAAAAAGAGATGGAATGGGGGGAGAAGAAGAAATAGAAAGAGAGGTGGGGGTTCTAAAAGTAAGAAATGAAACGTAGAGAGAATAAGGATAACGAAAAAGACCTTGAAAAATATTAAAAAAGAGAAGGAATAGAGAAGAGGAGGAGAAATACTAGATAGAGCATCAGATCGTAAAAGTAATAAAAAGTAGAGAGGAAGAGAAGTATTGGGGAAAAGAATTTTACAAAAGAGAATATCGAAAAGAGAAGTGAGTAAGAGGGAGAGGTAAAAGCAGATAAAGAACTTATAAAGGCAAATGATAAAACATAGAGTAGAAGGAAGAGGAAAATTAATCGACATGAAAGAGAGAGAAGTAGAAGATACAAACAATATAGAGGAGAGGAGAAATCAGAAAAGAGTTTAATAAAGTATAAAAAACGAAACCAAGAAAGAAGTTGTAAAATCAGTAAATTAAAAAAATTGGGAAAGAAGAGATCAGAGCCATGAAAGTGAAAGTTAAGTAAAAAAAAAAATGGAGGCAAAAAACAGAAAAAGCAATTCTAAAAATGCATGAAAAGAAAGTGAGGGTGAGGGTGATATCAAATTATAAGAGAAACGGTTGAAGTAGTAAAAGCAATAATAGGGAGTGGGTGGAAATCGGAAAAACATTTGTAAAAAGCAGACGATAAAAAAAAGAGTGAAAAATAAAAAGTAGGGACAAAGAGGGAGAACAAGAAAAGAAAGAAAAAAGAACGAAGTTAATAATAATAATAATAATAATAAAGAAGGAAATAAGACGGAAAAGAAAGCGAAGTAGGGGAAAGAAAAAAACAGAAAGTAGAATGGAGGAAAGACGAAAAAAGTGAAAAAGGTATAGTGGAGGGGGGAAGAAGAAGAAGAAGAAGAAGAAGAAGAAATTAGGGTGGCTGAAAGAAATAAAAGCGGAGTCAGGGAAACAAAAAGGAGGTAGAATGGGATGAAAGAAGAAAAAAGGTAAAGTAGAAAAAAAAGAGGAGAAAGAAAAATGTATAGTGAATGAAAGAAGAGAAAGACGAAGAAAGTAGTGTGGAGAAAGAAAAAGAAGATAAAATGGCAGAAAAGAAGAAAACGGAGTTAGGGAAAGAAAAAGAAAATAGGATGAGGAGAAAGAAGAAGAAAGTAGAGTAGAGGAAAGAAGAGGGAAAAGAAGACTGTAGAGTGAATGAAAGAAGAGAAAGACGAAGAAAGTGGTTTGGGGAAGGAAAAAGAAGAAGGTAGAATGGCAGGAAAGAAGAAAACGGACTTAAAGAAAGAAAAAGAAAGTAGAACAAGAGGAAAGAAGAAAGTAGAGTAAAGAAAAGAAAAAGGATGAAGCTATAAAGGCGGGATGGAAGAAGAACTAGCTAGAAATGAAACTTCGTGCGTTTCTTCTTCGATGACCCATTATTGTCGCTCTGTATAGAACGAAGCTAAAATAACAAATACTCGAGCGAACCTATTATAATTAAGTTCTGTCCTCACAAAATACCCGATATTTATGGCCTTGTACCAAACTAAGCTAAATTCAGTAAATATCAATAAAAACGAGTCGGAATATGCGAAGGAGAGAAATGGGGTGGGGGTAAACAATAAAACCAACAAGGGAGACGATGAAAATATTTGAGGGGAGAACAATGGAAATGACGGGTTGGAATTAAAAGATGAAGAGCAAGGGAACAGAGGCAGATAAAGAAAAGTAAACAAAGGAAGAGATGATGAGGAAATATGGGCAAAATGAAAGAACACAATCGGGATGAGGTGGAATAAATACGTACCTTTTCGACACCTTTTTGTCTTCTTCTCCGTCACATTTTCGGTACAAACCGACCCCTTCCCTTGCGCCGAAAAAAATAAATAAATTCGGAATGTCTATTTTGGCATATCTAGTTCGGCTGCAAAGAGAGAAGTTTCGACACGAACTCAACATCCTTTCATCCTGATCTTCACCTCTGAACCTTTCAATTTCCTGCGAGTTATTCAAGTTTTCCAGAGGAAAAAATTACAGCTCCGTCAAGATGGCGAGAAAAAACACCCCCATATATATATATATATATATATATATATATATAATATGCCCCAGTAATGTAATTACCGTGTTTATTCACTTATATTATATATATTGTATATTTATTGATTGCTTTTGTTTGTCTATTTTATTTATTTATTTATTGCTACTTATGGTGTTCTATTCTGTTACGAGGGCGTCGCCCTAACCTTTTACCTTTATTTTTCACACTCACCTACCCCCACTTCACTCACATATCACACACGAGTTTTCTTACCTTCACCGTCATTCTGTTTTTTGGGGGTTTTTTGTTTTGTTTTTTGTTTTTTGTTTTTTGTTTTTTTGTTTTTGTTTTTTGTTTGTTTTTAACTTTTTTGCTTTCTCTTCAATCGAACCCCTTAAACACAGTTTTCCTTATTCTTCGGACTTCTCTTTCCACTCGTCCTAAATCTAACACTCGTAATTTCTCTTTAGTTCCCTAATTTTTGGCTTTACCTTCCCGCCCCACCTCACTTCTTATTTCCCCAAGTTTCCTCTCACTATTCCTGCCATCATGCATTCACTTGAGTTTTCACTCTCTCATCAGTCTCTATCTCGTCCTCCACCTCTCTCTCTCTCTCTCTTTCTCTCTCTCTCTCTCTCTCTCTCTCTCTCTCTGCTCACGACCACATCACGTTGAAAAATCGGTTGAAAGATTTCGATGCTTCTAAAACCAAGCTGCTATCTGTCAACCATCACAGGCACTTTTTGCTGCCCCTCCATAAGCATGAACCAAGCGAGTCTCCTTGAAAGCAATATACTGTGCCTCTTCGGCCTCGCCCTCTCTTCCGACCTCAAGTGGAACCATTACATTGAATCAATAGCTAAATCCACTGCTAGGAAGGTTGGGTCACTGTGTCGGGCCAGGAAGTTTTGTTCGCCTAAGTTTATCTGGCACATATAAAAATCAACCATCCGACCGTGTATAGAATACTGTTATCATATCTGGTCGGGCGCCCTTGCTATTCATCGCGGTGTTCTCAACAGGCTCCAAAGAAGCATCTGTAATGTAATCTGGCAGCTCGACTTTAGCCACTTTTCACCGGCGGAATGTGGCTTCCCACTGTCTCTTTTACAAATATTTTCATAGTTTCTGCCCCGACGAACTTAGGTCACCGGTGCCCCCTTCACAAGAATTTACTTGAGCAACCAGACTTGCAACAAGGTCCCTCCCTTTTACAGTTAAATCTGCCAAATGCAGTCAACAATTTTACTCCAGCAACTTTTTTTCTAGCACTTCCCGCTTGTGGAACTCCTTTCCATATATTTGCTTTCCTGGCGGCTACAACCTCCGGGAATTTAAATGCAATGTCAATTCCCATCTCTTATTCATTTGACTCCAGTCCTTCTATCGTCCTTTCTACATCACCCGTGTATCTTGTTCTTTTCCTTTCTCACTCTACCTTTGCAACTGCCGTCACACTTGTATTCACATCCTTCTCTTGCACTTTCTCTGACACCCCAGCTTTCTCTTCGCTCTCCTCCTGCTTAAACTTTTACTCTCTTATGTAGCCCCATACGCATCAGTAGCGGTACCCCCTTGCTTGGGGTGAAACGATTTAAAAAAAAAATTACACCCTTGTACAAATTAACTGAGACAGCTTTTTCGCTTTCCTTTCTTTTACTATAGGGTCTGTTTTAGACCCACTGATGGATTTTTATTTTTTCTTCAGACTAAGTCATTTGCAATATGAAACTATTTTCGGGGTGTTTGATTAAATTTGTTTGGCCTTGAAAAATATTGTGCCGTTTCTGATTGCATCAGATTTTTATCACGCTCAAACAGTATTGTCTCGACTATTGATTAGTTGTCCTACATCCATTATCTCGGAGATTCCAAGAACGCGTACGAAAATTGTAACACTGCATGAACACACTGGCAAGCTTTACAGAGAGATCGCGGATATTGTTGGTGTCAGGCTTTCAAATGTCAGTCATGTCATCAAGGTGAAGAAACAAAATGGATCCATCAGTTTAAATATTTAGGAAAATTCGGTCGGAAGAGAAAAACAACGCCAAGAGACGACGTATACGTGATCAGGGATAATGTGAAAAATCTTAGGAATACATTATCCATCTTGTTTTAGTTAATTTGCACAAGGGTGTTTCTCTGCTAATATCTATCTATCTATCTATCTATCTATCTATCTATCTATCTATCTATCTATCTATCTATCGCAGTATGTTCACAATCTATCTATCTATCTATCTATCTATCTATCTATCTATCTATCTCAGACTAAAACATAAATAAACTATCTATCTATCTATCTATCTCAGACTAAAACATAAATAAACTATCTATCTATCTATCTATCTATCTATCTATCTATCTATCTATCTCAGACTAAAACATAAATAAACTATCTATCTATCTATCTATCTATCTATCTCAGACTAAAACATAAATAAACTATCTATCTATCTATCTATCTATCTATCTATCTATCTATCTATCTCAGACTAAAACATAAAAGAAAATGCTGTCGGAAGAGAAAAACAACGCCAAGAGACGACGTATACGTGATCAGGGATAATGGGAAAAATCTTAGGAATACATTATCCATCTTGTTTTAGTTAATTTGCACAAGGGTATTTCTCTGCTAATATCTATCTATCTATCTATCTATCTATCTATCTATCTATCTATCTATCTATCTATCTATCTCAGTCCAAAACATAAAAGAAAATTAATTTAACAGTAAGAAGAGAAAAACAACGCCAAGAGACTACGGATACGCGATCAGGGAAAGTTTGAAAAATTCTCGGAAGACATTATTCGTTTTGTTTCAAATAATTTTTACAAGGGCATATTTCTGCTCAATCTTATTTATCTATCTATCTATCTATCTATCTATCTATCTATCTATCTATCTATCTCAGTCTGTTCATATCTATCTATCTATCTATCTATCTATCTATCTATCTATCTCAGTCTGTTCATATCTATCTATCTATCTATCTATCTATCTATCTATCTATCTATCTAGTCTTGTTATCTATCTATCTATCTATCTATCTATCTATCTATCTATCTCAGTCTGTTCATATCTATCTATCTATCTCAGTCTGTTATACTATCTATCTATCTATCTCAGTCTGTTCATATCTATCTATCTATCTATCTATCTATCTATCTATCTATCTATCTATCTATCTATCTATCTATCTATCTATCTATCTATCTATCTATCTATTCTATCTATCTATCTATCTATCTATCTATCTATCTATCTATCTATCTCAGTCTGTTCATATCTATCTATCTATCTATCTCATCTATCTATCTATCTATCTATCTCAGTCTATTCATATCTATCTATCTATCTATCTATCTATCTATCTATCTCATCTATTCTATCTATCTATCTATCTATCTATCTATCTATCTCAGTCTGTTCATATCTATCTATCTATCTATCTATCTCATCTCAGTCTGTTCATATCTATCTATCTATCTATCTATCTAGTCTATTCTATCTATCTATCTATCTATCTATCTATCTATCTATCTATCTATTCTATCTATCTATCTATTCTATCTATCTATCTATCTCATCTCATCTATTCTATCTATCTATCTATCTGTTCTATCTATCTATCTATCTATCTATCTATCTATCTATCTCAGTCTGTTCATATCTATCTATCTATCTATCTATCTATCTATCTATCTATCTATCTATCTATCTATCTCAGTCTGCTCATATATATCTATCTATCTAAGTTCAAAACGTAAAAAAAAATGTAGTCGGAAAGGAAAAATAACGCCAAATGGCAACGGATACATGATCAGGGAAAGTGTGAAAGATCCTTGGAGAACATTATTAATTTTGTTTCAGTTAATTTGCACAGGGGTGTACAATATATTCTTATGTAGGTATCTCCACTCATTTTCGATAACTTACTTTAAAACTGAATTTTTAAAAATAAAGTTTGCTTGAAACTTTTTTATTTTCGTTTTAAATGTAAGCTAAATGTTTCAATTTACTATTTCCAGTGAGTAAAATACTCTGGTGTGTTTCAAACAGAAATTATATTGATTCGAATCTAAAAATTTTCAATTTTTTTTATTCTTTCAATTTTTTTACCCTTTTTGAGAAATCGACACATTTGTAAACAAAAGTTTGTTCTCAGGTTTAAAAATCTTGCAAAACTAAAATATACGTCTGTGACACATTATTTTTGGAAAATTAGCAAATTTACTGTTAAATTAATTTGATTTACACAAATATTACTTATTTATAGCATGAAATCTCGAATAAAACTACTTCTTAAATACAAAGTTGAACTTTCTGACCTTCCCCCGTATTTGAAATGTGAAAATTCAAAATCTCGACAAATGACATTCTTATATAAATCTTTTTCCTGTAAGGGAAAGAAACCCGAAACACATGACACATAGAAAGTACCATACAAAAAAACTTCATATACACAAAAAAATTTAAAATTATTTTAAAAATACGATGGTTAGTTGATTTGTATTAAACTTATCGATTTTCCATTAGTAAATATAGGCTTTACTTAATATTTTACCAACCTAACGTTTAAAAATTTTTGAAAAAATTTAAAAATATTTTTGAAACATTATAAATTATAATAATTTAAAAAAATTTAAAACATTTCTGTTAAAGTTATATTATTAATCGATTTTTTTTCAAATTATAATGTCTTTAATTTATGTTATTAAAGCAATGAAAAATTTATGTAATTGAATAATATCATAGTTTTAATGCATTATTTTATTTTACTATTTGGAGTAGATTTTCGGTAAATGGAGCTAAATAGTTGGAAAAAATAATAATACATGATTTACATTCCCCAATGAGTTCTGCATTTAATTAATAAAAAAATTATTTTTACTTCGAAGTGGCAATCAGTCGAACAAGGGTAAAACTCTGAATTCAAAATAATCATAGGGATCTGATTGGCCTGATACCTTTCTCCTGCTAAGATGGAAGTACATTTAGTATCTCTACGGTTTTAATGTGTAATGGAACTCGTGACAAAATAGAATTGTGCATTAACAGGGAAGAAGTATTAGGAGGCATCTGGTTAGCTTACGTTTATAAACGAAGAAAAATTACATTTCTTATAGCATAATAAAGTAGTTTTTGTATCGCCGAAGTAATCAGTCCGAATATTACACAAATGACATTCTAATATTACGCCTCAAATGCTACTATTCTTTACTTAAGCAGACCATTTCAGCCATAGGCCATTTAGAGTGATGCATGGGTGTCAGCTACTCTACCACAGTAGTATAAGGATGAATCTGACTAACATAGATAAATAAACGAAGGAAAATTACATTTCTTATACCATGTACAAATATATATCAGAGGTAGACATTTGGTCCTGATGTGGTGTCTCGTCTTCAGTCACTTTCCTACCCCCGTAAAGCTACAACCCTGTGACGTTTTTATAAATACATTCATGGCAAATATTCGGATGACCTCTTTACTATGGTACTTAGACATTTATGAATTTAAGCACCCAGTATTAAATTGGCGTCGAGATCTCATTTATTTACAGTTGAGGTGGGTACATGTAACCGTAAATTCTATTCAAACCGTTTCTTTTCTCGCACTTCTTACTTGTGGAACTCCCTTACGGCTCCATAATTTACAGCCAATTTTAATCTTCAAAAATGTTATTCCAATGACAATCACGATCTACTTCCTCCTGATTACTCTTTTTTTTAATTTTAGCTCATTAATGTTTCTGTTTCTAATTCTTCTACACCTAGTGACCTCTTGTAACTTCGCGGCTTTACTGCTTTCTATAAAGTGAACTCGATTTATATATATATATATGTGTGTGTGTGTGTGTGTGTGTGTGTGTGTGTGTGTGTGTGTGTGTGTGCTGCATGGATAACGTGGAGAAATTAATAACTAAACATTAAAAATACGTAACAAAACCAATAACAATGACAACAATAACATGTAACTGCTGAAATAAAGAAAGTTGCCCACTTAACAACAAATGCTTAACCAATAACATATTATAGAAAACTAGCCTAACAAATAACATTGACATTGCTTATAGGAAAAACTTGCAATAATTAATTTTAAAAACTAAAATAACCACTTAAACAACAACAAAAAATAACAAGTATTTTTTTTTTAATATATCTAGGGACACAAATAAAATTTCATAAATAACAATTTAACAAATGCACTGATTATACGCAGAAAGATTTTGTCACAATTTCGACCTAAAAATCCCATACTCATCAAAAGAAAAAAAAATTTACTCAGAAGGAAAATTTTCAAGAGTGCCGCCATCAAATATTACCAAAATATTAATCTACGTCCCGATTCCTTTCCCAATGTCACCATTCCTAATAGAACCAATACATTTTCAGGCCAATATATACAAAGAATATTAAAAATCAAAAGAAAACGGTCTGTTTCCATTATTTCAACATCCTATAACATAACAACATACTTCACATTAAAAAATTCTCTTCAAGTATGAAATATGACATGCTTTTTAAATGTTTAGTATTTTCAGTAAACCTTATGAATATTTATGAGCGTTATTTTTTCAACAGCTTTTTCTTTATAGATACTTTATTTAAAATAAAATTATTTACGTGTTTTGCCTTGATAAATTCCGACAGTGGACGAAACGCGTAGGGTGAAACAAAATATAGATTACCTCTTGTCTCTTCAGGATGTGCGTTGTGGTACAGTGGATGTCGGCGCGGACCGAGAAACCGGGGAGCCGAGTTCGAATTCCAGCTGAATCCATTGTATTACACTTACGCGCAAATACCCTTGGGAAAGGTATTAATCCGTCTCTTCCTTCCAGTTATGGGTTAAATAGCAGGACAGATTGGGTTCTTTAGCCTTGGTCGGCAACCAGTCTACCGCAGAAAGCAATGGCAAACTACTGCGGGATAATCATCTGCCCAGTCAGTCATGTCTCTTTCGAGACATGATCGCCCAAGCGTGTATTACGTATGGCACTTAACTGGCTGACTTGTCTCTTCTTTAACCATACTGTTCCTTTCCTCAGATTATATCTGAGAATATTTAAATACACACACACACACACACACATATATATATATACATAGTCATCCGCAGACAGATTTGTTTCGCCGTATCACAGCTCATCAGTACGGTTAGACAGCCGATTACCTTTTACCCAGGATTGAAACCCGACCGAATTGGGAGCTCGGTAGAAGGAGGAAGACTTTTTGGCATGTATATTATCGTTATACACACCCAATAGCTGAGAGTGTTCTAATTCATTGCTGAATGAACCATGCGTAGATGCTAGAGTAGCTACTGGTTTTCAAAGTCTACCATTCTTCCAGAGTGCTCAATCAGGGTGTGAGAGTGTAATATATGAATAAGGTATATTTTAGAAGCAAGTATTCATCCTAATATGCTTTATTAAAAATAGCCGACATGGCCTTTCTGTTTAATATTTCAATGATATTTTTCCAATTTTACATAAGTTGCTGAGTTAGAAGTTGTAGATAAATTGTCCTAAGTTTATAATTTGTCATTGCTTTGCTCAAGAACGTTCGACTTACGCGGTCATTACCAAGAACCAATGTGGTGTCTATGTGATAGTCAGAATTCTTTTGTCTCCATCCTGCTATTTTGGGGGAAGATGGAAGTTTGAAATAGTCTAATGTGACGTCATGAGTAATGGTTACTGGGAACGAGGCTGCACAAAAGAATGCGATTTCGGTGTAATCGGCCGACGAGAGAAATTCAAAAGTCAGACTAACAGCAATAATATTGTATACTGTTACGGGATGTGCGTTGTGGTGCAGCGGATACAGACTCGGAACGACAAATCGGGGTGCCGAGTTCGAATTCCAGTTGAATTCTTTGCATTCACTTATGCACAAATACCCTTGGGAAAGATATTAATCCGTTTCTTCCCTCCAGTTAAAGGTTAAATAATAGGACAGATTGGGTTCTATAGCCTTGGTCGGCAACCAGTCTAACGCAGAAAGCAATGGTAACCTACTGCGGGATGATCTTCTGCCCAGTCAGTCATGTCTCTTTCGAGACATGATCGTCAAAGCGTGTATCACGAATGGCACTTAACTGACTGACTGAATATAATAGTTAGAAACATGATTAAGGCTTTTACTGGACATAAAGTGGGGGATCGGTTTTCTATTGTTGTGAAGTAATAAACTGATCCCCCTATAATTACTACTTAACAATATAATACATATCTTCTCTCTTTAGCTATGAGTCAAATAACAGGACAGATTTGATTCTATAGCCTTGGTCGGCAACCAGTTTACCGTAGAAAGCAATGGCAACCTACTGCGGGATAATCTTCTGCCCAGTCAGTCATGTTTCTTTCGAGACATGATCACCCAAGCGTGTATCACGTATCGCACTTAGCTGACTGATACTGTTATACCATTAGACAAAATAGAAGCATTATTAGAAAAATTGCCCGCATCGTAGTAATCTTTGGGAAGTTTCAAGTTTGAAATGCTTTTGTGTGACGACATGTTCAACAGCTAATGAGAACGAGACCACGCAAAAAATGTGATTAATTTATTCCATTTTATTCCTTTAATATTAATATATATGCCGATATAGATTATAATATATGCCGTTCACGAGACCGTCTACTCTAACGAATGATGTTTCATTTAATGCGGACTGATTATTTTGCATAATAACTTCTAGGTTTTGAGTCTTTCCTTCCGAGTTTAAATTCCTAGTTGAATTCATTGCATTCAGATTGGGTTCTATAGCCTTGGCTGGCAACTAATCTACCGCAGAAAGTAATGGCAGCCTACTGCGGGATTATCTTCTGCCCAGTCAGTCATGTCTCTTTCGAGACATGATCGTCCAAGCGTGTTTCACGTATGGCACTTAACTGACTGACTGACTGAATATAATAGTTGAAAACATGATTAAAGCTTGTACTGGGCATAAAGTGGGGGATCGGTTTTCTATTGTTATGAAGTAATAAACTGATCCCCCGCTAATTACTACTTAATAACATAATACATATCTCCCCCATCTCTAACTAGGAGTCAAATAACAGGACAGATTGGGTTCTATAGCCTTGGCTGGCAACCAGTCTACCGCAGAAAGTAATGGCAGCCTACTGCGAGATAATTTTCTGCCCAGTCAGTCATGTCTCGAAAGAGACATGATCGCCCAAGCGTGTTTCACGTATGGCACTTAACTGACTGACTGACTTGCATTGGGAGCTGTAGAGTATTTTGATGTTACCCACTAGTAGTGGTCTTACGTTGATTGGTTTGTTAATATATACAATGTGCGATGGTTAAATTGTCGTCTAAATTGCACAAAAATTGAGATCTCATTTTAACAGATTTATTCACCAAAATTACACAAAAATATGTTGAAATACTAAAGAGTAGATTCATTCAATTAAATCGCCAATGGCTTCGACCACAGCCTTCAGACGACTTCAGAATTTTCGGCTATTCTTCTGAGCGGTCTCTTTCTTTAAGTTGGTGAATTCTGCCGTAATCGTTGCCTTCATTTTATCTTTGGTGTTACAAGGAGTTTTGTTGGTCTCTCGCTCAACCGTGCCACACAAATAATAAGAGGCTTACAGTCTGAGCACTTAGGTGGCCAGATGTAAGGGGTGATGAGGTTGGAGAAATTATCTGACGGCCATGACTGGGTTCTTCTGTCTGGATGTCATGGTGTAGAATCTTGTTGCCAGACATAGTGTCTTCGAACAGCCACCCTCTTGACCCAGGAAAGCACTATTTCCTCAAGGCACTTGATGTAGTACTCTGTGTTGAGTTTGAAGACTTCATCAATAAATTCGGAAGTTCTTTTTTTATCGAGTAAGTTTTCCGAGCTGTCGTGCCTTCGTAATCATCATTAAACTCATCCAACTCTTTCCGAATCGTCTGCACTGTCCTCAGATTGACACCCAAACACACTGAAATGTTCGTGTTAGAACTTCCGGTGATATAGCCAAACAATATGCCTTGCTGTTTCATTATTGTTGAGTAATTCCATGTGAATTTTGATCTTTGTGAATAATTCTGGATTGTTTTTGTTGTGTGTGGAAACGTATGCTAGAATGTTTTCTTTTTCGTGTTTTTCTTGTTGTTGTTGTTTTTGTTTTTTTTTTTGTTTTTTTTTGTTTGTTTTTTTGTTTTTGTTTTGTTTTTTTTTTGTTTTTTTATTCCGGAGGGATTCTAATGGTATTTTTTTCTGCTAGTTGGAAACCAAAATCACGCTAGAATATAGTTATAAAGAATTACCGTTCCTAGACATACTCATAAAAAACGAAAACAATCACATCATCCCAGACATTTACCACAAACCCACAGACACCCAACAATACCTCCACTTCAAGAATCACCATCCAAAAAGCTGTTTAAAATCCACCCCCTATTCCCTAGCACGAGAAATCTGCACGATAGTAACTGACAAATCCCTCCGTAAAATATGCCTAGGGGAACTACGAAAATATTACAAATAAGAGGAAACTCCACCTCACTAATAGACAAGGGTTTCCAACTAGCACACACACAGACACATACACACCAAATTCAAACACCGTCAAAGAAATAAAGAACAACCAACTGATCGATGAAAAGGATGATAGATAAGCAAAGGCGACTAGAAGATAATTTTAACATACTAAAAGGGTAACCCCAGACCAAAATCATTTCAAATTGGGGTAAGCGCTTGATTCATTCATCTGTTTATTTATTTATCTGTTTATCCATTTAGACTCGTGTTGATGTGAAAAAATACAGACCATTCAACGTGCCAACATTTGATTTATTTTATTTTATTTTACTGATTTTATTTATTTTCTTATTTTTTTCTACTTACTTATTTATAAAACAAGTTGGACATCAGAAACAAAAAGAACTCGATAAGTAAAGCCACGAATTTATTCACCTGAAGAGAGTCAATTTTAGTCTCGAAACCATTTATGGACACTTAATATATCATAACATGTATAACAAAAACAACAAATATACACTTTAAAGAAAACGTTCACGGCTTCTCACACTTTTTATTCTATATATATATATATCTGTGTGTGTGTGTATTTTCTCTTGTATTTAACACTAAATTTCTCTTTTTCTTAACACTAGCTCACGCTCTCTATCTCTCCCTTTCAGAATCACATACTAATTTTATGCTTAACGCTCGCTCACAAACATTGTTTCTCTCTTTCACTCACTCACCAACATTGTCTCTCTCTTTCACTCACACTTACCAACATTGTCACTCACTTTTACGCTCACTCATTAACGTTCTATCTTCTCTCTCTCTCTCTCTTTCAGTTCCACTCGCCAACATTATTCCTCTCTTTCACGCTCGTCCATCAACGTTACCTCACTCTTTCACACTCATTAACCAACATTGTCACTCACTTTAACGTACAGTCACCATTATTGACTCTCCTTGCTATGCTCACTCACTAATGTGTTCTCTCTCTCTCTCTCTCTCTCTCTCTCTCTCTCTCTGTCTCTGTCTCTGTCTTTCTCTCTCTCTCTCTCTCTCTCTCTCTCTCTCACTCTCTCTCTCTCACACACACACAACATTGTTACTCACTTTCAGGGACGCTCACAAACGTTGTCTCTCCCTTTCACGCACACTTATTAACGTTGTCTCTCTCTCTTTCTCTCTTTCACGCACACTCAAAACATCGTCTTTTTCTTCCACGCTCACTCACCAACATTGTCTCTCCCTTTCAACCTCGTAGATCAACCTCTGTGTCACGCTCGGTCTTTTTACTGTTCCAATCCCACTCTCGCATACAAAATATCTCTCTCTCTCTCTCTCTCTCACACACACACACACACACACACACACACACACACACACACACACAGGTGCCCATAACTCTAGGGCCTCTTCATAAGGTTCTACTTTAAAAAATATTTTAATGGGTAGTTTGCTGAGGGGGTGGGTGTACTAATAAAAATAAATAAAATAAAAACAATGGTAATTTATGATTGTCTTGAGTGTATCCCAAAGCGTTTTTGCAAAAACATTAATGAATGAAAACTAATTTTAAATATTTTGAAATCACAGACCTTAAAAAAGGAAATTAATAAACCATACTATATTCCTCTTCTCGTCACTGATAATGGATATCACAGCTATTTTGGTTGACAAAAGACTTTAAAGAAAGCTGATTTCACGTGTATTATTTTACTCTCAATCTTTTGCTATACTCCCATATTGGAGGTGTCTAGAATACGCCCATTACATTCAACTCAAAGTGCTAAGACACCTCCACAAAAAAGGAACAACTTCTCAAATAATTGCTTACAGACACCAGTCAGACAGTTGAGTGCCATACGTGATACACGCTTGGGCGATCATATCTCGAAAGAGACATGACTGACTGGGCAGAAGATTATCCCGCAGTAGGTTGCCATGGCTTTCTGCGGTAGACTGGTTGCCAGCCAAGGCTATAGAACCCAATCTGTTCTGTTATTTTACCCATAACTGGAGGGAAAAGACGGATTAATACCTTTCCCAAGAGTATTTGCGCGTAAGTGAATGCAAGGAATTCGACTGGAATTCGAACTCGGCTCCCTGATTTCTCGTTCCGAGCCGATATCCACTGCACCACAACGCACATACAGACACCAGTAGTGTTTTTAAAAAGTTTTAAAAATATGTTTTGAAAGTGCTACACTGAAATCAGAAGGCTCATTTGGATGATCAAAGATGCATTGCAAAAGCTAAGCAGAGTTTTAAAAAAAAGAAACAATTCCGTTCGAAACAAAAAGTACTGAACTATTGTGTGATATATCAGTCCTATATGACAAGGCAAACTGGTTGCATGGTCATCAATAGAAAGAGCCGACGATGCCAACAATAGGTCGGGGATACTAAAATCACGATTAGCAGTTAGGTCCCACCCTTTTACTCTTAAACCAATAAAATCTAAAAAGCAAATTCTACTCCCTCAGCTTCTTTTCTCGCACTTCCCGCCTGTGAAATTCCCTTCCGTTTACTTGCTTCCCCGACAGCTACAATCTACAGGATTTTAAGTGTAAAGTTAATAGTCATCTTCTATCTTACTAACTTGCATCCTCTTTCTCGTGCTTCTTTCTCCATCCACTCCACTCTCAGTATCTTAACCCTTCTCTTATCCATTTCCTGACACGCCCTGCAACCTGTCACTCTTTATCATAACTTTCCTCCTTTGTAACCCTCTGCGCACCAGTGTCAATAGACTGCCTTTCTTAGGGCGATATGATTATAAAAAAAAGTACAAAAATTTTAAATACTTGGGAAGCGTTCTAACAGAAGACGGAAAGTGTGACACTGAGATCCGAAGGCGAATTGGCATTACAAAAGATGCATTCTAAAAGCAAAACAGAATATTACGATACAGAAAAGAATTCGATTGTTATTTGATGTTTGGTAGCAAATGCTGGACAATCTCATCAAAAATAATGGAAAGACTTGAAGCAACTGAAATGTGATTCTACAGAAGGATGCTGAGAATACCATGGAGACAACATGCGAGCAAAGACGAGGTTTTGGTGATACGAAAAACAAACTGTTACTTAATACCAAGAAAAGGCAGCTGAAGTTTCTTGAATATTGTGTGAAAAAAGAGGGATTGGAGAATCTGATGCTTACGGGACTGATAGAGGGAAAGAGAGACAAGGAAAGCAAAGCATGGCATACTTAATAGGCAAACGAATGACACAGAAGGGCTTAATAGGGCAACAAGAGAAAGATTGTAAAGAGCTACAAGGGAGAGGGAGATGTGGAAGGCCATGATCGCCTACGTCCTGAAGAAACACGTCACATAGCAGAAGAAGAAGATGTGACAATGAATGCTGGACAATCAGATGAAGAAAAGATTCGAAGCAATAGAAATGTGATTCTACAGAAGGATAATGAGGATACCATGGACTGTACATGTAAGCAATGGCGAGGCTTTGGAGAGGATGGAAACGAAAAGGAAACTGATACTTAACATCAGGAAAAGACAGCTGAGTTTTCTGGGATACATAATGAGGAAGGAGGGTTTGGAGAATCTAATTCTCACAGGACAGAGGAAAAGAGAGACAGGGGAAAACAACGCATGGCATACTTTATAGGCTTGAGCAAATGGATGTCACAGCAGATTTTAGTAGGGTTGCAAGAGAAAGGGTGTTAAGAGCTACAAAGGAAAGGGATATGTGGGAGGCCATGATCGCCTACGTCCTGAAGGAACACAGCACATAGAAGAAGAAAAGGAAGATATCACAATGAATGCTAGACAACAACCTGAAGAAAAGACTCAAAGCAACAGGAATGTGATTCTACAGAAGGATAATGAGGATACCATAGATTGAACATGTGAGCAACAACGAGGTTTTAGAAAAAATGGAAACAAAAAGAAACTTATACTTAACATCAGCAAGACATAGTTTAAACTTCTAGGGCACGTGATGAGGAAAGAGGGGTTGAAAAATTTAATACCCACAAGACAGGTTCAAGGCTAGAGGAACAGAAGAAAGTAACGCATGATCTATTTAGATTGGGCAAATGGATGGCGGAATAAGTTGTAGGAAAAATAACAAAAATACAAACTTTACTAAGAGCTTGGAATGATAGGAAATTATGGCGAGCCATGATTGCCAACTCCCTGAAGAGACACGGCACATGAAGATTTACTAACTCTAACAAAGTAAATGCTTACAAATTGAATTAATATCCCGTGCAAAATAAATTCTTACAGGTTCAAAGATAAACGAGTGATAGTATCACACCGAATCAAGTAAATGTTTCGAAATTCAAATATAAATCTATCTAAATCTAAACTTATTTATGAATGGAACTTTGTGTGTGTGTGTGTGAGTGTCCGTTACCTATAGACTCTGAAACGGCTGAACCGATTTTCTTGAAAATTTACACAGTTGTACTATAAGTGTCTGCGAGTGTTCTGAGCTAGGTTTTGTGTCGAGGTACCCCCGATAAATATCGAAAATCGATAATCAAAAAAATCATGTTATAGAAGCAGTGATCCAATTTTAATCAAATTTGGTACAATCATAGACAAAGACATAAGAAACGATATTCAGAAGTTTCAAGGTTGCAGTTCTTACAATAGTGCAGAAAGTCGATAATATATATATATATATATATATATATATATATATATATATATATATAAGGCAAGATGTTTGTGTGTGTGTCTGTTTATCTGCCTGTATGTTTGTATTTTTTCAGCCCTTTTATTTTAGTTTTTGCTTCGAGTTTGGCTCTAAGTAGGTATAATTGTAGTTCTTAGTCTCAGCCATGATATCATTTACTCAGAGGACTTATTTAGCCTTCAAAATTCAGTTTACGACGAAAAAAACTTATTTGATATCGATACCAGGAAATCAAAATTTGACTTACATCCATTCATTTTTCTTTCAGTCTACGGTTTCGCTTTAACTGGAAACGACTATTGCTTTTTAGTCTTTCGTGCCAACGTACAAAGAGTCTGAGCTCCAGGACCAGTGATTACTTTTAAGGCTTTCATTACACGCGAGCAACGCTGGGCTATACTGCTAGTTACCAATATTTGCCTCTCCCGAACCAAGTTTTATATGTTTAGAGTCAAATATGAAATTGCAATATTTACTCCTTCCCGAACCAAGTAAATGCTTATAGTCTCAAATGTAAACGAGCAATATTTGCTTCGACCCAAACCACGTAAATGCATTCAGACTGAAATATAAGCGACCAGTATTTACCTCACCCCGAATCAAATAAATGTGGGTACGTCCAGTCATTTTCAATATCTAAATTTAAATTGAATTTTAAAAAAAAAAGTTTTCTTGAGGTTTTAATTTTTGCTTTAATTGTAAGCCAATAGATTAAATTTACTAATTCCAGTAAGCAAAATACTCTGATGTATTTCAAACCGAAATTATATTGATTGTAATTTAAAATTTTTGTTATTTAAAAAAAAATCAATTCTTCGGCCATTTTTCATCGATCATTTTTTAAACAAAAGCTTATTCTAAGTTTTCAAAAATAAGACCTACCACGCTGACATATTCTTTTATTCAAATTAGCAAATTTAAACTTACCTTAATCTCATTTGAAGTAAGTATTACTTGCTTACTGCATGAAATGTACTATAATGACGTTTTTTGTTTTTTTTTATTACGGTAGCCTTGGTATTAGGGGTTATTATCGTGTTATCAGAGCCAATAATTAACATGACAGACGGAAGCTGTCAAAAATGCTAAGCATGGAAGACGAATTTGGCATAATCTTAATTGTGCGCTTCGTTTTTTGGTATTTAATTATATAGTAAAATTAAAAAGTTAGCACAATATTTTCAGTAATTATATTTTATAGAATTTTAGTTAGTTTAGCTTTATAGTCTTACATTTGAAGATGTTTTTTGAAAAATAAAAATGAAAATAATACATAACTTTATTTTAAAATAATTTTTCAATTTAATAACAGAGAATGAAATTATATAACATGACAGGTAACTCAATAATTTATGAAATGTCATGGCATTTATTAATGTTTATTTTTATTATATATTTTTCATATTCTTTTTAGGTACCTCCAAAAATTGTGAATTTCACAATGATTTTTTTTAAATAAAATTAGGAAACTAGGAATTAAAATATAAAACTTGCTTTAAATTTTGAAGGGATGATCTGCAAAGCCCGTCGAATGTAGAAACGTAGGGCATAGGAAACACGGAGGTGAGATGAAAGAATTGTACCCTGCCGAAAATGTTTATATAGATTTTTTTTTCTTGTAAGGAGCGTAACCTTTGAAACATGTGACTTTTTAATGATATGTAACACGTACGGCCACTCGTAAAAAGAAAATACGGGTCATCATACGAGCACAATTAATTTTTTTAATTGTTCTAAAAATCGAATGGCTCGATTATTTGTATTAAGCTATTCAATTTTCGATTAGTTAATATAGTCTTCAAGTATTAACTTAACAACCTAGCGTGAACGAAGAATAGGAAATTTCAAAAGAGTTTTGAAACTTTATGAAATATAATAAAAATAATAAAAATGAAAACAATTCTTGTAAAAATTAATTATTCATTTAATTTTTTTTCAGACTATAACATCTTTGATATATATCTAAATCTAAATCTATCTAAACTTATTCATAAATGGAACTTTGTGTGTGTGTGTGTGTGTGTGTGTGTGTGTGTGTGTGTCCGTTACCTATAGACTCCGAAACGGCTGAACCGATTTTCTTGAAAATTTACACAGTTGTACTATAAGCGTCTGCGAGTGTTCTTAGCTAGGTTTTGTGTTGAGGTGCCGCCGATAAATATCGAAAATCGATAATCGAAAAGATCGGGTTATAGAAGGAGTGGTCCGATTTTAATCAAATTTGATACACTCATAGACAAAGACATAAGAAACGATATTCAGAAGTTTCAAGGTTGCAGTTCTTAAAATAGTACAGAAAATCGATAATATATATATGTATAAATCGATACCAGGAAATCAAAATTTGACTTACATCCATTCATTTTTCTTTCAGACTACGGTTTCGCTTTAACTGGAAACAATTATTGCTTTTTAGTCTTTCGTGCCAACGTCCAAAGAGTCTGAGCTCCAGGATCATGGATTAGTTTTAAAGCTTTCATTACACCCGAGCAACGCCGGGCTATACTGCTAGTTGTTTATAAAAACAATCCAAAGTGTATCTAAATAAAAAAATGGCATAGTCTTATTGCATATTCATTTTCACAATTTAAAGCAAATTTTATGAAAAAGGGCTAATTTTGAAGGAAAAAAAGTCCGTTGATTAGCATTCCTCAATGACTTCTGAATTTAATTAATATTAGGTATATGGGCGAACTCTCGTGAATTTCTAGACATTTCAGGAAATTAATTGGTTGGGCGGAAGGGGATGTAACATATGTAAAAAATATATTTTTACCAAGATTTTCTAAAAATAATTATTTCAAAAATGATTTCAGTCATTTATAAATATCTTCTTAAATATTCATCAAAATCCGACCATTATTTGATTTTTGCAAGAATTTCCAAATTAATGTTTTCACTGGCAAAAGGTGATGTTGCCGTAACAAACTCTTGTAAAAATTGCGTCCCTCAAGATTTTATAGCAAAATTTCGAACGTGTTAGAAAGAATTTAAAAATTTTTAAAAATAATTTAAAAATACTTTGATTCATACACTTAATAATAACATGAACATTTTACCGATAAAACTTTGCTTTTATTTAGTTTGAGGTCTTTTTTCTTCATAATATGAATTTTTTTTTTTTCAGTAAATTCGTCGGAGGTACTTAAGTAAACGCTTAGTCTCAAATAAAACGACCAATATTCATCTCGTCCCGAACCAAGTAAATGCCTACAGTCTCAATTTTTACGACCACAATTACGGATTCCAACTACACGGTACATCAGTCAGTTAAGTACCATATATTACACACGCTTGGGCGATCATGTCCCTTTCGGGACATAACTGACCGGGCAGAATATTTTCCCCCACTAAGTTGCCATTATTTTCTGCAGTAGCCAACCCATCCATAAAATATTTTAGACTATGATGTTTTAAAGGTAATAGTTGTAGTGACACAAGTCTTACGAATTAACCCATAGCTCGAGGGAGAAAAACCGGATTCATATCTTTTTCAAGGGTATTTGCGCATCAGTGAATTGGAACTCGGCTTTCCCATTATAAATTCTAAGCTTTTATTCATTACACCGCCCGCACACACATGCTTACAACACCTAGTATTTCCAAGTGGTCACCCATCCAGGTATATAGCAGGCTCGACATTGCTTAACTTCGGTGATCGTACGAGATGTGATGTAAGCCTAAAATGAAAGAACAAACGAACAAAAGGAAAGAAAATTAAATAGAAAGAAAGAAAGAAAGAAAGAATAAATTATTGAATGAAACAAGTGAGCAAAACTGCAATTAAATAAGCAAATAAAGAAGCAAATCGAGAAAGAAAGAAAGAAAGAAAGAAAGAAAGAAAGAAAGATGAACGTAAGAAACAAGTATTCAAAATAAGGGAGTAATCAGACCTAAACAGAAAGAAAGAAAGAAAGAAAGAAAGAAAGAAAGAAAGACAGAACTAGGAAGAAAGAAACAAATAAGTATTCAAACTAAAGGAGTAATCAGACCTAAACAGAAAGAAAGAAAAAGGAAAGAAAGACAGAACTAGGGAAAAAGAAAGAAAGAAAAAGGAAAGAAAGAAAGACAGAACTAGGGAGAAAGAAAGAAAGAAAAAAACAAACAAGTATACAAACAAAATAAAGGAGTAATCAGACCTAAACAGAAAGAAAGAAAGAAAGAAAGAAAGAAATTTAAAGAAAAAAAGAGAGAAAGACAGAACTAGGAAGAAAGAAACAAACAAGTATTTAAATTCAAAATAAAGGAGTAATCAGTTAGACCTAAACAGAAAGAAAGAAAGAAAGAGACAGAACTAGGGAGAAAGAAAGACAACTAAAACGAAGCAAACATACAAGAAGCCAGAATATTAAGAAGGCGTCTCGAAAGAAAGATAGAAAAAACTGACCAAAACAGTAGATAATAAAATAAAACAAAGAAAAAAGAAGAAAAAAAGAAAACAAAAAAAGGTACGTTCGCGACAAAGGAAAGTTATCACGTGATCCAGAGGTCAGAGGTAAATAAATGAAAAGAACCAAAGTCAGACGACAAAAAGACAAACACTTTAAATTCGAACCAAGTGATAAATGAAGATAAGAGAGAGAGAGAGAGAGAGAGAGAGAGAGAGAGAGAGAGAGAGAGAGAGAAAGAGAAAGAGAAAGGTGGGCTTAACACGGAAGAGATGGAAGGAAAAAGAAAAAGGAACACAAAGTGTAGACGCCTGCGAGAAAGTTAGACCAATGGAAAAAAAACACACACAAGAGGAAGTCATGCCGAGAGGAATGAAATGAATTGAGAGAAACAGACGGACATTTTGGCTTTTTAAAACGCAGTTTTAATGGTATTTCAGGAAAATGTTAGCAAAGAATTATCTTAACCTTTTTCTGTCCCCTCCCAACAAACACCTTTTAATAATTCCTCGGGCAAAATTATATTCTATCAAATTCTTGTAGCGTTATCGTTTCTAATGAAGAAGGGGAAGAGAAAAGGTGGTGGGTGGTGTGCGGTTAAGTGGGGGAAACGGTGGAGAATGTGGAGGCCTAAATATCTTCCCTCACCCAAATCATGATCTTTTAATGAAGGAGGAGGAGCTTAATTTCATGTTTAATTTGCTTTTATTTCAATTATATTGTATATTTTATTTGGCTCTGGCGAGACTGACAGCAGATGAAAAAATATTGCCAGAGGGTGGCTTTTCTGCTAAGCTCAAAAATAAATATATATAAATTATACATGGTATGCATTCAAGTTAATAATTAAAAAAACAAGTTCACATAATAGGTAAATAAATAAATAAAGTATTGGATCTCCACAGCATCCACTCTACTGTGTTTCGTATCCTTTATGCATAGATGACAAAGAGCACTGTTACATGCTCGTAGTGTAAGAATTAACGTGTTAAACTCTCTTGATTCCTCTCTCTAGATTACGGCCCCATCACGTTGAAATATCAGTCCCGGATTAACTAAGATAAGCAACATCGAGCTTGATCAGAACCTAGATGGGTGCAGCAATGGAGTAGCTGGATAGAGGATCGGATTGAGAAATCGGAGAGCCGAGTTCGAATTTCAGTCGAATTCATTACTAGTACCCTTAGGAAAGATACGAATCCATCTCCTCCCAGGTAAGGGTAAATAGCAGGGCAGACTGGTTTATATAGACTTGGTTGGCAACCAGTCTACCGCAGTAAGAAGTGGTTGGAGCTGTGAGAAAATCTTCACATCTCATGCAGTCGGGGGCCGCTTGTAGAGCCCAAAAATTCCCATGAAACAACTCGAGAAGAAACCGGCCCAACCCTCCCAGAGTTAACACCGCCACAAGTGCAAATAAATAAGCACCTAGAAGGTGACCATTTGAGAATACCCGGTGCTGTAAGGTTGGGTGTGCGGGAGGTGCAGTTGATAATGGCTCGCAGTTGTTAAACAGAGAACCAAGTTCCATTTCCCGTTGAAGTATAATATATTCACTTATGTGAAAATACTAACAGGAAATGTATGCATCCACCTCTTCTAGACCCCCAAGCTATGGGTTAATAAGTAAGACCATTATTATCTCAACAATAATTTTTACAATTTAAGAATATTTTCTGGCTTTAAATAACCTGCAAAGACTTGTTAATCCGTACAAAATGAATGAATAACTCAATCCTCGCCTCCTTCCAAGCGTTTCGGCTTACGGCCACGTCACGTTAAAAAAAATATCGGTTTCCATACGATTACCGAAGTTAAGCAACATCGAGCTTAGTCAGTACTTAGATGGTGTAATTGAGTCGAGTTCTAATTCCGATTGGGTTCGTTATATTCACTTGGGAACGATATGAATCCATCTCTTCTTCAACACAGCTAGAGGTTAATTAGTAAGTCTTGTATCATGAAGCCATTATTTTTTCAAAAAACAAAATTCTTACAATCTAAAAATATCTCCTGGCTTTGAATAACATTCAATTGGTTAATAAGCCATATAAAATTAATCAATCAATTATTTGTCATATTTTATTTAATTCATGTTTACTTTAGTTCCGTTATTGGAGAGCAGTAGATGTCGGCGCGGAAAGAAAAATCAGAAAGCCGAGTTCGAATTCCAGTTGAGTTCGTTGCGTTCACTTACGCGTAAATACCCTTGGGAAAAAAATAAATCCGTCTCTTCTTCTACAAATTATGGGTTCACTAGCAGGACAGATTGGGTTCTATAGCCCTGGTTGGCAACCAGTCTACTACAGAAAGTAATGGTAACTTACTGCGGGAAAATTGTCTACCTAGTTAGACATGTCTGGAAAGAGACATGATCGCCCAAGCGTGTATGACTTAAGGCACTTAAGTGACCGAACTCACAGTGACAATCTTTCTATTGCAAAATGATAATGTTGTATCGTGGAAGAACGACAATACACATATTTAAGTAAGTAATACGTTTATTCTCGGTAGATACAGTAGTACACGTCCGTGTAGGGTGGCAACAACTAGTGAGCTGAGTAGACTACGACCGTGCTAGCCGTCAGCTGCCGACTCCATTGTCGCTACTCAATATTAGTCTTTTATACATTGTGAACAGTATGTCATGTGTTCGAACAGGTAAAAAGTAATATGATACAGGGCCTTTTTTGTTCGTGTGGAAAATTATAAATCACTAAGTAGTGTTTTTAAAAAATACCAGGATGCATTTATAACTCACTAGCAGTATAACCCGGCGTTGCTCGGGTGTAAGGAAAGCTTTAAAACTAATCCATGCTCCTGGAGCTCAGACTCTTTGGACGTTGGTATGAAAGACTAAAAAGCAATAGTTGTTTCCAGTTAAAGCGAAACCGTAGACTGAAAGAAAAATGAATGGATGTAAGTCAAATTTTGATTTCCTGGTATCGATATCAAATAAGTTTTTTCGTCGTAAACTGAATTTTGAAGGCTAAATGAGTCCTCTGAGTAATTTGTATCCTGGCTGAGACTAAGAACTACAATTATACCAACTTAGAGCCAAACCCGAAGCAAAAACTAAAATAAAAGGGCTGAAAAAAATACAGGCATACAGGCAGATAAACAGACACACATACAAAAATCTTGCCTTTTATATATATATATATATATATATATATATATATTATCGATTTTCTGCACTATTGTAAGAAATGCAACCTTGAAACTTCTGAATTTTCTTCCTGAAAAACTTCTTGAAAATTTACACAGTTGTACTATAAGCGTCTGCGAGTGTTCTTAGCTAGGTTTTGTGTCGAGGTACCCCCGATAAATATCGATAATCGATACTCGAAAAGATCGGGTTATAGAAGGAGTGGTCCGATTTAAATCAAATTTGATACACTCAGAGACAAAGACATAAGAAACGATATTCAGAAGTTTTAATGTTGCAGTTCTTATAATAGTCCAGAAAATCGATAATATATATATATAAAAGTTTTCATTACACCCGAGCAACGCCGGGCTATACTGCTAGTTTTACATATAAGTCTGCCATGCTTTACTTTGAATATTGCTATCTAGTGTTTCTACTACAGTATAACCCAGATATGAGACCCTGATAAAAGATAAACTCGGCTATAAGAGAGTTTTTCTTTCGTTTCAAATTGCAGCCTGTGGTAATGTATATAAAATAGACAAACCCGAATATAAGAGAACTTTTATCCGGTCCAGACAACTCTCTTATATCAGGATCAGGGTTACACTGTATATAGTTAAAGATGCTTGGTGAAATCCAAAGAAGGATCTATAATATCATTTATAATTACCTGGCATCTCAGGTTTTCCCTTTTCGAACGCCATAATATATATTTATAAGTCTGCCATGCTTTACTTTGAATATTGCTGTTAAATATTGTCTGGTGTTTCTACTATATAGTTAATGATGGTTGGTAAAATCCAAAGAAGAATCTAGAATATCATTTATAATGACCTGGCATCTCAGCTTTTCAGTTTTCAAATACTTTCATGGTAAATGTCCTGATGTTCAGAGACTCTATGGTACCTAGACTTTATGAATTTAAGCACAGTACTAGGCCGAGTTCGAATTCCAGCCGAATTCATTGCATTCACTTACGCGCAAATACCCTTAGGAAAGGTATTACTCCGTCTATTCCCTCCAGTTATGGTTAAATAACAGGACAAATTGGGTTCTATAGCCTTGGCTGGCAACCAGTCTACAGCAGAAAGCAATGGCAACATACTGTGGGATAATCTTCTGCCCAATCAGTCATGTCTCTTTCGAGACACAATCACCTAAGCGTGTATCACGTATGGCATTTAACTGACTGAATATAATAGTTAGAAACATGAGTAAGACTTTTAATGGGCATAAAGTGGGGGATCGGTTTTCTATTGTTATGAAGTAATAAACTGATCCCCCTATAATTACTACTTAACAATATAATACATATATTCTCCCTTTAGCTATGAGCCAAATTATAGGACAGATTGGGTTCTATAGTCTTGGTCGGCAACCAGTCTACCACAGAAAGCAATGGCAACATACTGCGGGATAATCTTCTGCCCAGTCAGTCATGTCTCTTTCGAGACATGATCGCCCAAGTGTGTATCACGTATGGCACTTAACTGACTGACTAGATTTGCAACTTGGTCTCAACAGTTTCTTCTATCGTACTTCTCGTTTGTGGAACTCTTTCCGGTTTCTTGCTTTCCAGCCAACTTCGATTTTCAAAAGTTTAAATCCATTGACAATCGTCATCTTTTGCATTCTTATTTAATGTTCTTTATTGAAATAACTATAATAAGAGTAGATGAGTTGACTTACATCGTTCGGCCTATACGGAAAGACTTAAGTTGGAAAGCGAGTACTTGGGTCTGTTTTTCACAAACTATAACAATACTTACAATAATTATTTAAGCCTTAAATCGCCTACGTCCAGAAGTATAGACCGAATGACAGTCATCTAAATCTAAACTTATTTATATATGGAACTTTGTCTGTCTGTCTGTCTGTCTGTGTGTGTGTGTGTGTCCGTTACCTATAGACTCCGAAACGGCTGAACCGATTTTCTTGAAAATTTACACAGTTGTACTATAAGCTTCTGCAAGTGTTCTTAGCTAGGTTTTGTGTCGAGGTACCCCCGATAAATATCGATAATCAAAAAAATCGGGTTATAGAAGGAGTGGTTCGATTTTAATCAAATTTGATACACTCATAAACAAAGACATAAGAAACGATATTCAAAAGTTTCAAGGTTGCAGTTCTTACAATAGTGCAGTAAATCGATAATATATATATATATATATATATATATATATATATATATATATATATATATATAAAAGGCAAGATGTTTGTGTATGTGTCTGTTTATCTGCCTGTATGTCTGTATATTTTTCAGCCTTTTTATTTTAGTTTTTGCTTCGGGTTTGACTCTAAGTAGGTATAATTGTAGTTTTTAGTCTCAGCCATGACACCATTTACTCAGAGGACGTATTTAACCTTCAAAATTCAGTTTACGACGAAAAAACATATTTGATATCGATACCAGGAAATCAAAATTTAACTTACATCCATTCATTTTTCATTCAGTCTACGGTTTCGCTTTAACTGGAAACAACTATTGCTTTTTAGTCTTTCGTACCAACGTCCAAAGAGTCTGAGCTCCACGATCATGGATTAGTTTAAAGCTTTCATTACACCCGACCAACGCCGAGCTATACTGCTAGTATAAGCATAGACAACATTCTTCCAAGCAAGACCCATAGATGCAATCAGAGCCGATGCAAGGGTCTCGTTGGACACCTTGAAATCTATATGGTGGCTTCACTCTGTTACATCTCAATTTTCATAAGGTAGCATTCATTTAAAAATAATAATTTGATTATAACCTAATTTTGTACAATAATAGATCATATGCAATAGAGGTGAACCATTCAACTAAAAAATTGGAAATAAATACAATGTATCTTAATACAAATTACGGACGTTTCATAATAGATCAGTCAGTTAAGTAGCATACGTGATACACGCTTGAAAGAAACATGACTGACTGGGCAGAAGATTTTTCCGCACTAGGTTCCCATTACTTTTTGTAGTAGACTCCAGTTGAATAGATCATAATAGATTATTCCATCTTAAATAAACAATGTATTGCGGCGATTTTTAATATCTTGGTTTTTAAGGTTTTACTTGCTAAAAAGTCGAATAGATTTAACGCATTAAACATCATGGATAAAAAATAGCGAATTTTGTACCTTGTTTTTTCGACATTATACAAAACTAATTTATTGATTTGAACAAAAAAGACTCCAAAATGGGGCTAAATCCGCAAAAATTTTTCATCTCTTAATAGTTTTGCTTAGTTTAATTTGTAATGTATATAAATGTAGATAAAAAAAAAGGAGAAAATGTTGATAAGATAGCGAGTCACCAAACACTTGCTTGAGGCTTTAATTTAGGATTGCCGCCCACCGGTCGAGGAAGTCGGTTGTAGTTCACGTCGGCCGTGGTTATATTTGTAATTTATTCTTTGTCTATATTACCGAGATGTACTACTGTAATTATTTACGCTATTTTTTTTTTTTTATTGTTAGGACTTTTTTTTACCTCATGCTTGTTGTCATATTCATGACGTTTCGGCCGTTGTACGTTCCGACCTTTATCAGGTGACTGGAATGTTGAACTGAACCCTTTAATTCGTTTACCGGGGTAGATTGTTCTAGTTCCATGAGTTATGCCTCTTCCAGATCTCTCAGTATTAGTTATCTTCTTATAAATAAAATTTGAAACATAATACTGGGAATTCTGGAAAAGGCATGACTCGTGGAACTAGAACAATCTACTTCGATGAATGAATAAAAGGTTCAGGTCGAAATATCTTGAAGATGATCAGAGCATACAACGGCCAGAACGTCGTGAATATGACAACTAAAATAAGGACAATAGTTTGAACAATTATAACTAATTTGTTAAGTACTTTTTGCGAAGATCGAGACTGACGCTACAATTTTTCGTTTTATTTCCTGTCAAACGCCAGACTAGCTTGTCCGGCGCTGAGTTTCACCCAGACCATCCACTGATATATTTAAGTTTTATATCAACCTCTTTTTGCCGTTTCTGACCTCATCATATGTACCTATTTGACTATCCTCTCTTCATTTTCGTTTTGTCTTGTCACATATTACTCGACTGATTGGCAAGTTTATTACTGACAGTACCAGTCATTAAGATGGATCATGGCGGTCAACAAGTGTGTCGTTTCCTTGTGTATCTTGTTCTAAACGTTATCCACCAGGGACATTGAAAAACATAGAGGGGATCAAATGAACTTTGCAAGAGTTTTTAGCCTTCAGGCCAATATACGTAGACAGAGGGTGCAGAAAAGTGGGGGGAGGTATTTGGTTCAGGTATTGAACCGAGAACTTTTCAACAACCTCGTAAACATAATGTATTTAGAGTCTTCTTTTTTTCTATGTGCTGTGTCCCCTCATGTCATAGGTGATCATGGCCCTCCACATCTCTGTTGACCATGTCCACCATAGTTTATGAATATAGAATACAGCGCAGTACGTAATCTGTTCAATGAAACAACGTCAAAGTTTAACACTCACGGGTCTGACACTCTACTGAATCGGTTTATATCGCCAATACTCGGGAAAATATGGTCGCCTTTTATACACGTCGCATCGAATATTTTGAGCGTTCTGATTGGTTAACCCTTCTATTGGTGAACTACAAAATGAGTCAGCCCATGGCTGGCTCACCAGTATACAACAGTACCCCAAAAAACTGCAACAATCCCTATCGTTTGTCGTTCTTAATAAGCCCTTCTCCTGCTATTTCACTTAATCCCCGCTCCACTATCAAGTCCATCAGGTATGTCATGCGTTGCTTTCCCTTGTCTCTCTTCCCCTCTATCCGTCCCGTGAGCATCAGGTTCTCTATACTCTCCTTCTTCATTTAGTTAAGTGTCATACGTGAAACACTCGAAAGAGACATGATTGACTGGGCAGAGGATTATCCCGTAGTAGGTTGCCATTGCTTTCTGCGGTAGACTGGTTGCCAGCCAAGGCTATATAACCCACTCTGTCCTGTTATTTAACCCATAACTGGAAGGAAAAGACGGATTAATACCTTTCCCAAGGGTATTTGCGCGTAAGTGAATGCAATGAATTCAACTGAATTTTGAACCGCCTCTCCGATTTCTCGTTCCGAGCCGATATCCACTGCACCACAACGCACATCCGACATATCCCAAAAACTTCAGCTTTCTTTTTCTGATGTAAAATATCAGGGTTTTTTTTTTGTTTTGTTTTTTGGGTTTTTTTATCCATCCTCTCCAAAACCTCCTCATTGCACGTGGGTTCTGTTCATGGTATTTTCAGCATCCTTCTGTAGAACTACATTTCGGTTGCTTCAAGTCTTTCCTTCATGTTTGATGAGAGTGTTCAGAAATTCCTTGAAAAACGAATACGCTAAAGCAATAAAAGTCTGTCGATTCAATAAGTCTCATGCGTCTGGTATCAGTTTGAACTGGCTCTTTATTATTGTGACCATTTGCCTAAAGCTCGTAATTTCTTCTTTTGATAGAATAACGTTGAAATTTTCCAACATATTTCAGTGAAGCATTCACTTTCTAAAATTATAATTTATGATTATGGTTTAAATGAATGAATGATAAAAAAAACTCAGCGGACAAAATTCCAGTGTCTTATCCCTAAAGGGAACAAAATGTCAGTCTTATAAAGGAATAAAAAAGAAAGAAGTTTAATATTGAAAACAGGGGAAGTTTTAATTAGGTTAGTTAAGTGCCATACGTGATATACTCTTGGGCGATCATGTCTCGAAAGAGACATGACTGACTGGGCAGAAGATTATCCCGCAGTAGGTTGCCATTGCTTTCTGCGATAGAATGGTTGCCGACCAAGGCTATAGAACCCAATCTGTCCTGTTATTTAACCCATAACTGGAAGGAATAGACGGATTAATAACTTTTCCAAGGGTATTTGCGCGCAAGTGAATGCAATGAATCTGGCTGGAATTCGAACTCGGCTCCCCGATTTCTCGTTCCGGGCCGATATCCAATGCACCACAACGCACATCTTTTTATTACGTACCTCCACTAAATCGCCCAAAAAAAAACTGCATAGTTACTTTTAAACTGAATTTTTAAAAATGAAAAAGTTTTCTTGAAACTGTTATTTTAGTTTTAAATGAAAGCTAAATGATTAAATTGACTATTTCCAGTAAGCAAAATACTCTCTGTTTTATTTCCAACAAAAATTATATTGATTAGAATATAAAAGTTTAAGATTTTTTTCAATTTTTTAAATTTTGCCGCCATTTTTGAGCGATAGACACATTTATAAACAAAGGTTAATTCTCGGTTTTAAAAAATCTTACAAAAATAAAATATACATCTGTGACACATTATTTTTGAAAAATTAGCAAATTTTATGTTAAATTAATCTGATTTATACAAGTATTACTTATTAATAGCGTGAAATTTAGAATAAAACTATTTCTTAATCACCGATTTGAACTTTTTTTACCTGTCCACGCCGTAAATCACGAACTTGTTGACTGGTTCTTCATTAGAGATAAAATGTATGCCTTTTATAAGAGACAAAATTGTACCAATTTATTTTCGGATAAGGGAGGAAACTCTGACCTTTCAATTTGCACATAGAAATTACCATACAAAAAATAACATCAAATGCACACAAAAAAAGTTTAAATTATTTTAAAAATATGGTTGCAGAATGATTTTTATTAAACAT
Organism: Ascarosepion bandense; assembly: GCA_037127315.1. NCBI lineage: Eukaryota > Metazoa > Mollusca > Cephalopoda > Sepiida > Sepiidae > Ascarosepion > Ascarosepion bandense. The sequence goes on along the minus strand of JBBBDQ010001918.1, from coordinate 2,177,509 downwards.
TTCAATTTTCTATAAGTAATATAATCATTAATTCTTAATTAAAAAAATCTAATCGCAACAGTTCTTTAAAGATTTTTAAAATATTTTAAAAACTTTATAAATTATTATAATCACAAAAAAAATTAAAACAATTCTCTTAAAATTGTTATCGAAGTTTTTTTCTTCAGACTATAAATGTCCTTAATTTTTATTATTTATTCAAGCAATTAAAAGCTTATCAAATTAAATAATATCAAAGTTTTATTGCATTTTTTATTTTACTCTTCGGAGCAGATTTTCGGATAGAGATCGTTAATTTAAAATAAAAAAAAATAGAGGATATATATTCCCCAATGAGTCCTGCGTTAACTAACAAAATTATAGACTACAACACTGAAATTTATCAAAATTTCATGAATTTACGTGGAGGTGGGTAACAGAGAAAAAAATAATTTCCCAGATTTTTAACAAAATAATTTCGAAAATAATTTCATTTATTTGTGAATGAATACTGAAAGTTTAATTAAAATCCGACAATTATTTGATTTTTGCGAGAATTTCCAAATTAATGTGTTTGTCAACGAAAAAATGTGGGTGATATAATTTTTAGGTTTTCCATTGTAAACAGTCGAAACGTTTTATTTATCCGCTAACTCAAATCCAAACAAGATTTTCTGCTAAAATTTCGAAAACTTTAGAAGGGATTAATTTTTTTTTTTAAATTAATAACTTTGATCTTTACTCTTAAGAATAATATAAACATTTTGATGGAAAAATTTACACTTATTTTTAAAATTTATTTGTTTGAACATTATTGTTAATAGATAATCGTATATGACTAGATAGTCAGTTTTTAATTAAACAGTATATATATATATATATATATATATATATATATTAAAAAAGGATTAATTCAAAGATGTTGAATGGCCATTTCGATATGAAGATCCCCACGGGGAACGACACATCACCTCAGCAACAGAAAAAAACCTTTCAGAAACTGGAGAAAAATTAGTCTACTTTTCCTTTTTAAATAGATTGCAAAGAAATTAAAAAATAAATAATAAAATAAAATAAATAATTTTAAATAAAATAAAATAAAATAAAATAAAATAAAATAAAATAAAATAAAATAAAATAAAATAAAATAAATAATTTTCTTTTTCTTTCCCTTTATTTTTATTTTTATTTTATTTTATTATTTATTTTTTAATTTCTTTGCAATCTATTTAAAAAGGAAAAGTAGACTAATTTTTCTCCAGTTTCTGAAAGGTTTTTTTCTGTTGCTGAGGTGATGTGTCGTTCCCCGTGGGGATCTTCATATCGAAATGGCCATTCAACATCTTTGAATTAATCCTTTTTTAATATATATTTGCTCTGTAATATTTTATTACATGGAGCTCTCTTCCTGTATCATTTTTTAATATTAAAATAAATTTTTAATATTAATTAGGATCGGTTTTTTGGAATTTACCTTCCTGCTTTTTTCCTTTGGATTGAAGTATCTGAATTAAAATATATATATATATATATATATATATAATTCTACCGGTCTGAATATTTTTGAGAAACACAAGAGAAGCTATCAATTGTTGCAAGTTGCATGTTCGAATCCTGCCGAATGACACACATTTTCCTAACAAAATTTATGAAAAATATTCAGGCCGGTATATATATATATATACTGTTTAATTAAAAACTGAATATTTACTCAAATACTATTAAACATAATGTTCAAGCAAATAAATTAAATATGTCTGTTGTTCATCCATTTCGTTAGTCTCTGGAACTTTCCGTAATATACACTTGCATGTACAATAAAGGTATTTTCCGAAAACTTTATGCACCTAATTTGGCATAAATATCGCAGTCTGTTTACACTATTTATATTATTCGTATTATTGTTTTCATTTTTTATTGTCATATTCATGACGCTTTGTCTGTTGCACCCGTCGGCTTTCTTCAGATAATATATATTGGATTTTCCTACCTTTTATTTTGTCCAGGGGTAGATTGCTCTAGGACATATAGCTTAGTGGATAAAGCCTTGGTTGAAGTAATCTGGTAACATGACCCAAAGAGTTATGAGTTCAATACCTGGCCACAGGAGAGGTGAACAAAACTTGAGGGAATTACTAAAGTTACTAAAGGGAATTAATTGGAACTGAGAATTCCAAGAAAAAGTAAAAAAGAAAAAACTAGAACAATCTATTCCCATGAGCTAAATGAAGGGTTCAGTTTGAAATTCCAACATATATCACCTGAAGAAGGCCGGAGCGTACAATAGTCGAAACGTCGTAAATATGAGGATAACGATGAAGACAAGATTCCGAACAATGTAAATAAATAGTGTAAACAGTTACAATAACTCATTTCAGAAATATAGACAGAATTTTAGGAAGGCCGGAGTCTACAACAGCCTAAACGTCTGACTATTTTCCTCATCTTTGTTGTTGTTATCACAACGTTTCGGTCATTATGCTCTCTAGCCTTCACCAGGTGTACATCGATTTGGGTAATCTACAAGAAATCTCACAGACTGCATTGTTCACGTTCCACTGGCCATGTTTAAGGATATCTAGGAGCAGCGATACTGGAGACCTCGGGCGGCCATTTTTAACCCTTGCTCCCTTATCAACCTTAGCTTTTTTTCTACCTACATTTACATACATTATAAATTAATCTAACCATAAATGATTATGAAAAGTGTTCGCAGATTTTGACATCATTATGGTATCTTTTTCTTATTTTGTTTTCCCAATTTGTGAATCTATTCTGCTCATATTAAGTCCCAAAATATCAATAAAATTCACTGTTTTATCTATAATGTTGAACATGTTATAATCATTCAACCTTCAAGCAAGTAAAATCTTAAGTTGATGTTAAAGTCATCGCAAAACATTGTTGATTATTTTAAGATTGAATGATCTCTTATGACATATCACTAATTTGAATGAAGATACACTGTATTTATTTTCAAATTTTCTAGTTAAATTGTTTACCTATATTGTATATGATCCATTATTGTAAACAATTAGGGTGCAATAAATATTTTATATGAATGCTATCTTATGAAAATTAAGATATGATAGATATCATTATTTTTTTTAATTTTATTTTGTTGTCCAAATGAGTGAATTTCATTGCTCATGTTTTATCTAATCTAAATCTAAACTTATTTATAAATGGAACATTATGTGTGTGTATATGTGTGTGTGTCCGTTACTTATAGACTCCGAAACGGCTAAACCGATTTTCTTGAAAATTTACACAGTTGTACTATAAGCATCTGCGAGTATTCTTAGCTAGGTTTTGTGTCGAGGTACCCCCGATAAATATCGAAAAGCGATAATCGAAAAAATCGGGTTATAGAAGGAGTGGTCCGAGGCTATTTTATAACAGTTTTTGTCCGATAGTTTAATCATTTGTGGACGGATTGGATGTCATTAATGACATCCGCATGAAAGTCTAAATCAGATGAAGGCTATTTAAGAGCAGAACTCGTGTTCTTATGGCTGATAGTTCAAAAATTGAGCCAAGCTGCCAACTTCAGCTTATCAACCCTTATTTTAAATTACAGATATATTTATAAGAACACTATTCTGTCACCAACGTTTAAAATATCTCTGACAAATAACACTGTCGTCCTACCTGATTTTCAATATTTCATCGTAAAAAAAATTAGAAAATATTTGTCTAGTAAAATAATTTGTTATTTCATTGGTTTGTTAATATTCTTGTCATTGTTTACATTGTCTGGACTGTTGATTACCTTATCTTTATTGCCATATTCACGACGTTTCTGCTGTTTTAAGCTCCGGCATTCTTCAGGATTTGTTTATATTTCTGAATTGAGGTATTATAATTATTTACATTATTTACATTTTCGAGATGTTTGTTGACTCATCTTTGTTGCCATATTTACCACGTTTCGGCCGTTGTAAGCTCTAGCCTTCTTCAGAGTCTTTTTTATATTTCTGAGTTGAGGTGTTTTAATTATTTACACTATTTAATTTGTTCGGAATGTTGTCCTCAACTTTGTTGCCATATTCAGGACATTTGGGCTGTTGTATTCTTCAGTCGTTTTTAAGATCTATCTATACTTCAGAGTTGAGCTCTTGTAATTATTTACATTGTTCTGACTGTTATCCTCATCGATGTTGCCATATTCACGACATTTCTGCTGTTGTACGCTCCGACCTTCTTCAGGCGACTGGAATGTTGAACTGAACCCTTTATTCTGATTCTATTTGGAAGTGGCATGACTCATGGAACGAAAACAATTTACCGCAGTGGTCGAAATAAATAATTAAGTTCAAAATTCCAATCATCTGAAGAAGGTCGAACCGTAGAACGACAGCCACGTCATGAATATGGCAACAAATATGAGGAAAACAGTCCGAACAAAGTAAATATTTCCCTGGTTGTAGTCCTATTCATAGACTGACTGTCACGCAAAGATGCAACTCCCAGTCTACTACGCTATTTTATTCATAGCTGTGTAAGGGAGAAAAGAGTTGGTTTCATGCCTTTTCTCAAGAGAATTCGTAGGAAAGTGAACGTAACAGGCTAGCCAGGAAAACCCCTATTTATTTTTTGCTGTGATGGTGACAAAAAAAATAGCTTCATGCCTTTCCTTAAGGAAATTCATAGGAAAGTGAACGCAACAGGCTAGCCCAGAATTTGAACTCGGCTCCCCGATTCTGTTTTCCGCGCCGATAACCGTTATATTCGGCGTATACACATCCAACAGAAGACGCACGTCTCTTGGCTTCTTTTGTTTATTTCTGGGAATTAACTTAATTTTGTATCTAATTTTGCCCGACTGATGTGACGCAATGTGACAGATCTGTATGCAAGTTTGGTCAGGAACAGAAGGGTCTAATTTTCTATCCAGTGTTTCCTTTAATTTCTTTCCTTTTGTTTCATTTTTTCTTTCTTAAATACTTTGTGTTTCTTTTTTTCCACGGGACAACATGGCTGCAAAAAGCATGTTCAATTGGAAAATCTAATTATTAGCACTAAATAAATATCCCTCCACCTTCGGCATCAGCTTCTTCATCTTCGCGATCAGCCTCTTCATCTTCGCCATCGTTGGCACTGACTAGCTTTATCTCAAAAGTCTATTAAGTATGCTAATAACAAAGAAACACGTTGGTTTCTGTATTATACGCTATCAATACTCGGGTATTGCCTTTTTTAATTATATACTTAATTTTAATCAAAAACATTTGTGTGTCTGTGTGTGAGAGAGAAAGAGAGAGAGTTTTAACTTTATCTTTTAATTCTTAATTGTCTACTGGCGTTTTTTTTGTTTGTTTCTTTTTTGTTTTTGTTTTAAGTTTTAAAAAAAATACCGCTCTTTTTCTGTTTCTCTGACGCTTCAGAGTTTCTTTCGCGCCAATTCTCCAAGAGGCGGGAAATTGTTTATCGAGGCTGTTCCACGATGCTTAGAAATTGTTCTACTGCGTTTGTGTACGTAACGCGGGGTTGCTGGAACACGCTGGAGTGAACGCGAACAAGAGGTTACTGTATTTTTTAACGAACGACTGGCGCTGAAACGTAAGGGAGCGGTGTCGTCAAAGGAGTGTACTCATCGGATGGGGGGTGAGGTACAACGTGAACGGCTTTACGTAAGCGTCTAACAACAGATAGACAGTGAAGCGTTATCTTTCCTACGTGATTTTATATATATATATATATATATATATATATATATAAATTTTTTCTTTATTTTATTTAACCATATATATATATATATATATATATATATATGAAAATGAATGTATTCAGTTGTTACATGTTTAACAGCGCGTAAAATCGACATGCTTTTAAAGGTGTTATCAGCATTTCAGAGGTTTCTTTCTTTGAAATAGCGATTGGGACCCTTCTCTTTAATTCTTTCTTTAATTTATCCTCTTTTTTATTTAATCGAACGGATCTATCGACACCCACGTAAACCCACACGCAATACACATACATATATTCTATGGGAATATATACGGTTTCATTGCAATGAAGTTATACATAACACACACACACACATAAATATATATAGATTGTGTATTTGGGCAGCAATCCCTATTTTATACAAGTTTCATTAAAAGTAACTGACAATGTCTTGCGGTTAAGCCTCTATACAAATTTTCTTGGGTTCGTATAAGTTTTTAGTTTTCTGAACTTAAAGTGTGTAAATTCAAATTCCTTGTATGTCTGAGCGTTTTTTTTTTTGTTTTTGTTTTTTTTTTTAGTTTGTTTTTTGTTTTTTTTTTGGGGGGGGGGGGTATTATTCTATTAGGTATTATCAGGGAAATTTTTAAACTCAATAGGTAGATTTTATATATATGATTCTATGATAATGGAAATGTTTATTTTCTTTTATTTTCCAAACACGGTAAGTACGTTGTGGCCGTGTTCAGAGTTAATATTATTGTCTGTTGAGTTTTTCTTTTTTATCATTATTACTTCCATTATTTTTTGGCATTTTTGTACATGCAGATGCGGATGAGGCTATTATAGTGATATTTTCTACGAGTATGTAGTGGACGGAGTTGTTAGTACTCTTTCTCGTGTGTTTAAAGCAATATATATAGTGTTGAATTGTAATGATGTTTAATGTCAAAACTGCTAGGGTTTTTTTTGTTTTGTTTTGTTTTTTTTTTTGTTGTTGTTTTTTCTTTTTAGTAGTTTACTTTTGGAACAAGAACAGTGCGGGTTCGTCAAAGACAATGGAACAAGGAACGCCATATTTATGATTAGGATGCACTCCGAAAGGGCAATACAAACGAAGGACGACTTGTACCTATGTTTTATCGATTATGCAAAGGCGATCGACAAAATACGCCACAAAGAATTGGTGGAGATGCTCAGCAGCCTCGACATATTTGGGAAAAACGTAAAAGTAATCAAGAATCTCTACTGGCAGCAAAATGCCTGCATACGGACAGGTAACGAATTCAGCAAATATACAAAGGTAAAAAGGGACGAAAGACAAGAAGGTGTCTTTTCACCGGATGTATTCAACTTGTATAGCGAGACTATTTTGAGGACCCGAGATGTTATGCCAAGATTCGTCGTCGGAGGCCACAATTTGAACAACAGAATGTATGTAGATGATACAGTGCTGATAGCAGACACGGAAAGGAAGCTACAAGATCTCCTACAGAAGGTAGCTGAAGAGAGTGACAAGAAAGGACTACAAATACATTGCAAGAAAACCGAATGCATGGTCATTAGCTAAAAGGGCAGCCCAAAATGACAAATACATGTGGGAGATACTAAAATCAAGCAGATACAAAAATTTAAATACCTGGGAAGTGTTATAACAGAAGACAGAAAGTGCGATACAGAGATCCGAAAGCGAATTGGCATGGCAAAGAAAGCGTTCCAGAAGCTGAGTAGAGTATTAAGACACAGGAAATGTTCGCTAGAAACAAAGAAAAGAGTACTGGATTGATATGTGATATCAGTTCTTCAATATGGCAGTGAATGCTGGACATAATCATCAAAGATGAAGAAAAACTTGAAGCAATTGAAATATGGTTCTACAAAAGGATGCTGCTGATACCATGGATCGAGCATGTGAGCAATGATGAGGTGTTGGAAAGAATGGAAACGAAAAGGAAATTAATAATGAGCATCAAGAAAAGGCAGCTAAAATTCCAATGTGAAAGGAAGACTTGGAAAACATGATACTAACAGGCCAGATAGATGGAAAAAGAGACAGGAGAAAGTAGCAGATAATACATATTTGAAGGGCCTGAGCAAGTGGGTGACGGAACGGGGGTTGCGTTGGGTAACAGGAGAAAGCGTGCTAAGAACCACCAGGGATAGGGTGACTTGGAAAGCCATGATCGCCTACGTCCTGAAAGAACAAAGCAGATAGAAGAAGAAAAACTATTGGAAGGGTAGTTTAAGAAAGCAATTTTTTGTCATAAGGTGCGCGATATGAAGATAAGGAGAGTGCGTTAATAGAATTATTGTGAAGAAACTTGTCACTTCGTTAAGTGGTGTTATTTCTGTAATGCCAACTTCGAAGTTTCATGAGGACATTATTGTAAAGCCTTCACTCTTCACTGTCATTTGGTTTTTCTGCTGAGACCATACTGAAATAATACTGCTCAGCTAAGTGAGAAGCTTCTCCACATAATATATATATATATATTGTCATCCGCAGACAGATCTGTTTCGCTGTATCACAGCTCATCACTACGGTTAGACTCCAATTGCTACATAACCCAGGCTCGAAACTCGACCGATTTGGCGTCAGTCGACGACTCTACCCCTGGGCCACGGGGCGTTCGGTGGAAGAAGGCTGTCTTTTTAACACATATCATATTACGTGCCCAATAGCTAGAGTGATCAAATTCATTTTTACTGAATGAGCGATGCGTACACGCTAGAGTGGCTACTGTTTTTCAAAGTTTACTTTTCTTCTAGAGTGCTCAATCAGGGTGTGAGAGCGTAATTATATATATATATATATATATATATATATAGAGAGAGAGAGAGAGAGAGAGAGAGAGAGAAAGATAATGATGTCAAGTCCGTAAACGGAGAAAATAACCTCAAAAGATCCATTTAATATCAAAATTAAACGATAGATATGTATAGAGAGTTCAATGGATATTATCCAGAGCAATATGATATACATAAAGAAAAACTCAACACATCATCGAAAGAGATTATAAATTAAAATTTATTTCGGCGGACGTATAAACCCATCTCCTTAGACCAGGATTTCACTTGGTTCAAAGAAAATCCTGATCTGAAGAGATGGGTTTAGACACCCATCTAAATAAATTTTAATTTATAACCTTTTTTGATGATGTACTCAGCTTTCCTTTATATATATATATATATATATATATATATATATATATATATATATATATATATATTAAAAATATGCTCAGTTATGATCTGAGATTAAGGACAGGATGGTTAATTAAAATAAAGACAAGAGGAAAACTGTATTTTAAATCGCCTACGGGTTTCGTCCTGTGATGGACTTTATCAAGGCAAAAAGACGAAATGAGCTTTATTCTAAATTACGTATCTATAAACAAACAGTGTTGGCAACCACAAAAACGCTCACAAATCATTTCCAAAGATTAACGGAATATTTTAGATTTTAGAATTTCTTCATGTGTAGTGCAAAGTCACTTTAAATTTTTAAAGAAAACGGTTGAATTCCCTTCATTTTAACATCTCGTGACTCTGCACTACAAATGAAGGAATTCTAAAACAGACTAACACACAAAATAAAAAGTTTCAAAGAAAACGGTCGAATTCCATTCATTTTAACATCTCCTGTCTTTGAAAGAGAATTCTAAAGGCAATAAGTTCAAGAAAATAAATTAAAATAGGACTTACGGTCATATTTAGCTATTCCAACAGTAAAGCAACGAGACTTAATTGCCAGTCTAGTAGTCACTTTAAAGGAAGTAATGGTGTTGTTAATATTAAAATTAGTATTGTGTTACGTTTGAAAACAACACAATCCTACACTTTGCATATGAACTCAATATTAATAATAAAACCCCGTCCCGGGGATTGTTAATTTGACTACTCCATGTCAAAAAAAAAAAAAAATAATTTAATCGCAGGCAAGATTATAAGACCTCTCAGAAGCAAGGGATTGATGAGAACGAAAGAAAATGAAAAAGCATTATAGGAGATAAAAAACTAAGAAAAGAAAACTGTTTAGGAAGACAGAAGCTGGTGATTGCATTTAAATTTTCGAAAACTGTTAGTAACAACGAATCAAGAAACAGGAAGAGAGTTCTAGAGTGAAGTGTAAGAAAATAAAACAGCAGAATGTAACATGCGGTTGCGTCTATCTAATTCAGCAGTAAAACGATGAGACCGAGTTGCCAGTCCAGTAATACGTTTAAATTCTTGGGGCCTTGTTACCAAGGAGGAGAACTCATCAGAATAATTGCGATAAAAATATTTATAGAAAAGACGATAGGAAAGTTACTGAAGTCGAGAATCCGGGTCAGGACCAATATCATTATAGACTCCTCTTTGGATTTTCTCGAGAATTTAGAGTTATATAATCATAGCACCAGATCAGATATGCCAGCAATATTTTAAGAACGAAAGACAGATTTATAAAGGTGCACGATTGATTACAAGAAAAATTATCTGGCACGGCTCAGTGAACCAACCTTCGTGCATATAAATTTAAACATCTTAGGTTTCAAAAGCTAACCAGAGTACTGAAAGACAGGAAAATCTTATTGGAAACAAAGAAGAGAGCGCTGATCGGAAAGGAGAATACAGTACCAGCTACAGAAGTTAGCAAGAGAAAGCGAGAAGAAAAGACTAAGCATAAACTTCAAGAAAACTGAACATATGGTTTTCAACAAATAGAAAACCCCATAATGCCAACTACAGGTCGGAGAAACTAAAATAAAACAAGCAAAGAAATTTAAATACCTGGGAAGCATTCTGACAGAGGATGGAAAGTGCGACACCGAGATCCAAAGACGCATTGGCATGGCCAAGGATGCATTTCAAAAACTAACCAGAGTACTGAGAGACAGGAAACTCTCATTGGAAACAAAGAAAATAGTGCTGGAATGCTATGGGATATCTGTCCTTCTGTATAGCAGTGAATGTTGGACGATCTCCTTAAGGATGAAGGGGAGGCTTGAGGTAGAAGGATGCTGAGGATACCACGGACTGAGCACATAACTAACGACAAGATGTAGGAAAGAATTTAAACGAGGAGAAAACTCATACTTAATATAATGAAGAGACAGATGTGTTTTCGGTGACATGAAATGAGGAAGAAGGGCTTAGAGAATTTCATACTCACAGGATGGATTGAAGAAAAGAGAGACATTTAGCGAAACCTACTTGACAGGCCTGAGCAAATGGATAGCAAAGCGAGGTTTGGGAGTGATACCAAAAGGAAGAATTTTGATTGCAAAAAGAGACAGAGCCAAGTGGAAGCCCATGACCACCTACGTCCTGAAGGGACACGGCACGTGAAGGTGGGTTTTAAGACGATCTCAGTTGTAGTTTAATTATTGATAATCTTGACAGAATTAGTTCTGTTGTTATTGGTATTACAACTCTAATTAATATTAATATATATATATATATATATATATATATATATTCATGTATGTGTGTGTAAGAGAAAGAGAGATAACGATATATATATTTTATGTATCAAGAACACAATAACGGAAAATTTATGTGCAATAACTTTTCGAATAACGCGTTTCGTCCTTTAGGACTTCATCAGACTAAATTTGATATGTTGGTGCGACTACACATGCGCGCGAACGAAGAATGCTAGGAATATTTAATTTTAATTTTTTTTTTATAAAACTTGTCTCATGAAAACTTTTTCAACTTTGTCGTAGATAGATAGATAGATAGATAGATAGATAGATAGATAGATAGATATTTATACACTTTTGTTACATACTTTTTCAAAAGTAGTAATTGTAAGGATACAAGAAGTGAATTAAAAACACAATATTCCTTGTCAATCATATTTAACGAAACATATACATATATGTATTGTGGTGATACCGACCGAGCAAAAGCGATGTTGGCTCTATGCCGACCAGAAAGCGAATGAATAAAAATCATCTCCGCGCAGGTTGATTTGCGGAGATATTCCGGTTAAAAAATAAAAACTAATTAAATATCAAATTTCCATTTCGCGAGCCTACGCGAATTTTATTTACCAGCCAATGGGAAACCCAGAATCAAATTCAAGTATGAAATTCCAAGACAAGCTGTTTGATCCAAAAGGCAGATATAAAAAGCCGAGACAAAAAAGCATCGTCAGACAGACCAGCGGAGACGGACGAGCTGATCAGTTTCTCCCTTGACCTAAGTCAAGCGGCTACTATGCTGCCTCTTTCTTTCTCCACTGTCTCAAAAGTACTTACTGACATCAGTAGTGACCTTTTCAAAGAATGTTTCCTCACAAACCAACTTACTGACTTTAGAAGTCGCAACTTCAAAATGAACATTAATCACACTACTAAGCCTTTTATATTTTTCAGCATTATATTTTCCATGAACATTCTAACCTCCGTTGGACTTATATTCAAGTATTATTTTAATTGTAAACACATTAATTGATATGTATATATATATATATATATATATATATATATATATATATATATATATATATATATGTTATTTTATACTCAAATTGTCTTTCTTGATTTTATAATCATTTTATGAATTATACTGGGCTATTTTCCCACAAGGCCAAATTCCGTTAACCTGCAACGGTATACAATTACCCTTCATTAGAACGGAATCCTACTACAACTAGAAAAGGAATTAATAAAATAAGATATACTCGCTATGGTATATATTTATTCAATTTATTTGTTTGAACATTATTTTTTAGATACTCGTATTTAAGTAGATATTCTGCTTTTAACCAAATAGTATATTTATATGTATAACTCTACAGGCTTGAATATGTTTTGAGAAATTTTGTGAGGAAAAAGTGTGTCGTTCGGTAGGATTCGAACCTGCGACATCTAACAACATAATGGAAGCCATCAATTGATTTGATGCGTCGATTACAAATGATTTCACAGTAGACGAAGCCGAATTAAGCTTTATATACACAACTTTTCGATTTCTCGTAAATACCCATCTCTGCTCAGAAAGTGTATCGTATTGTAAACAAATGTAAATAAACATTGTTACGTTAATCTGCGGAACTTTCCGTAACATTTTTTATATTTGTTTACAATACGAGATCAACACGGCATGATGAATGACAATTTCAAACTTCAGTCCGATTTTCAAACAAATATATATATATATATATATATATATATACTAATGAATAAGAAACGAAGAAAATATTAACAACATTCAAAACATTAATTTAAAACAGTGTTCAATGTAGAAATCGAGCTATGAATATTATAGTTTAGAACATGTACAAATGTACAAATTTGTAGTAGTTAGTAATTTGTACATGTTCTAAACTATTATTTTTAATATATATAGTTCTTTTTCTGGTTCTTTCTCTTTGTCTGTAGAATTTCTTTTAGATTTCTTACTTCTCAACCAACTTTGATCTTCAAAAATTTAAATGGGATCAGCGTTACATACTGTCTTCTTGAATTCTTTTTTTCTTATTGTTTTCACTGCTTTATAATGCTTTCTTTTTCTTATATTCTTTTTATGGCTTACGGCCTAGAAGGTTGAATACACCGGTTCTCGCTCGATCACCGAAGTTAAGCAACTTTGAGCCTGGTCAGTACTTAGATGGGTGACCGCTTGGGAATACTAGGTGCTGTAAGCGTTTAGTGACAGATGTGCTTTGTGGTAACAGTGGATATCGGCTCTGAAAGAGAAATCGACGAGAAATTCACTTAAGCACTGGTACCCTTGGGAAAGGTATTAATCCGGCCCTTCCCTCCAGTTATGGGTTAAATAACAAGGGTAGGACTTGGGGACCCTGATCTTTAAAAAAAAAAACAAATCCCAATTAATCGTGATACGCGAAAAGAAAAATGTTGTAAAAATAAAATAACCTTACCCAAAAAATCATTGGTTATGACCTTAAATGATCCCATGATAGGTCGTTAAACCTCCAAACAAACAAACAAATTATATTCTTTCTCACTCAGTATACCCCCTTGCATCTTAGTCACTTTATTACTTTGTTTCAGATTAATATATATATATATATATATATATATATATATATATATATATATAGCGAGAGAAAGATACTTGACTTTGACAAGGTTGATAATGCGTGTAACTGATAAGGTCATTAAAAAAAGTGACACTTCACAGCTGGGTAGCAATGGTACAACAATAAAGGTGGAACTAACGTGGTAAATATGAGTCTGACATGAAAGTGTCTATGAATCTGATGCGAGTCACTGGATTCCTTCATGAGCCAAAAACAAAATACACATTGTTGTACGTTTACCGAGACGAAACAATGGATGTAACACAGTGATGTGTGTAACACAGTGATGTGTGTAACATGACAAGCAGCTCTCTCTCTCTCTGCATAATTGTCAATTTTCGAAATAAAAAAATGCGAAGAGATATGCGTCGAAAGCAGCAGAGATTTGTCTTACCATTCATATATATATATATATATATATATATATATATGTATATATTAAAAAGAGTTCTCCAGTTTCTGAAAGGTTTTTTTCTGTTGCTGAGGTGATGTGTCGTTCCCCGTGGGGATCTTCATATCGAAATGGCCATTCAACATCTTTGAATTAATCCTTTTTTAATATATATTTGCTCTGTAATATTTTATTACATGGAGCTCTCTTCCTGTATCATTTTTTAATATTAAAATAAACTTTTAATATTAATTAGGGTCGGGTTTTTTGGAATTTACCTTCCTGCTTTTTTCCCTTGGATTGAAGTATCTGAATTAAAATATATATATATATATATATATATATATATATATATATATATATATATATATATATATAGACAATGTGGAACATTTTCCAATCGAACCTTGTTTAAGTAAAAACTTTTAAAATTACCTTATATATCGGATTCCTTTATAGATAGATAGCTTCTAATGCTTTCATACATTTGTCAAATGATCTGGTGAATTCACGGAGAATTTAGCAAAACCCAGATAAATGCCTCCGCTTTTCCATAATTTTTTGGGGGAGAAAAACTGAGTAAAGGTTAATTATTTGAAGAATTCGATTAGTGATTTCTCTCATCTGTTTGTCTCCTTGTTTTTATTTTTGTTGTTCCCCCTCCTCTCTCTCTCTCTCTCTCTCTCTCTCTCTGACCCAATGAATATTTTTCTTGGAAATTAATCTATTACAATTAAAAACACATTCTGCACCGTTAATCAACGTCTCTCATCCTGAAATTCGCGCTTTATTTCCATTTTATTCTCCGAATGTTTCAGCGATTATTACTTGTTTTCTAGCGATACTATGTAGTCACGTTCCTGAGTCTACATTATTCTATTATTGATATAGACACATCAGCAGAAGAATAATCTTCAATAATGGCGCAATTGGTCTCCATGACCTGGTAACCTTAAAACGTGTGTCTGTCAGAATTAATTATTTTCTTGGTTGGATCAAGTTTACGATCAGTTACATTTTTGTGATTTTTTATGTCTTTAATGTCCGCTAATAATTAAGATCTTAATTTTTGTCTATCATGATCATTTTCACCATAATGGTTTTGGAAAAGGCACTTAAAAATGTGTTTGTGTTCAAAACCCAAGAGCCACTCAAGATAGAAGGATACTGAATTATGTTGTATGGATATAAGAGGTTTATATACCTCTAAAAAAAATCAGCCAAACAAGCAAAGTTAAAGAACTGTTTCATGGCCATAATCTATATAATATCCTGCAATTTCTTTTTAAAAATCTGCGTAAAATCCCCGTGTCAATTATAAAGAAAAAATAAAGAAATTATAGGTATTAATTTGAGGCTTATAAAAAGTTTTGCATTATAAACTTATGAAACGTTTGGTATTATCGGCTTATAAAAAATCTGGTATTACAGATTAAAATTGACAGGTATTATAGTCTTCTAAAATGTTTAGTTTCAAAGGCTTATAAAAAGTCTGGTATTATAAATCTACACAGTGTTTGGTATTATAGGCTGACAAAAGGTTTGGTAATTTAATCTTCTAAAAAGTTTCGTATTATAGGCTTCTAAAAAGTTTTATATTATAGGGTTATAAAAATATGGGATTATAGGCTTATAAAAAGTTTGGTATTATTAGTTTATATAAATGTAAACTAACTACATCACCAGACCCTGTCAGGTGAAGAGAGTAAGTGAAACCACAGCAGCACAAAAAATAGAGGCTGTTAAATAACGGGAGAACTCCTCAGAATCAATGGCCATCTCTCTATCTATGGGTTAAATAGTCTTACCAATCTGCAGTTGTCAAAGCGTAGTGAATACGGCTACACCTTTGAAGACATAGTCAATTACGATGAAGTTTCTATGACGTACTTAATTTTATTATATTTTATTTTATCTTATTTATAATTTTAATTAAAATTTTAAAATTTTAATTTTCCTTTCATTTTTATGTACATGTAATGTTTGAATATTTAAATTTTTAAAACTCATGATTTACGCTCCTTTGATTTCTTCTCCCTGCATTTTATTATTTTTAGTTTAAATTTTAATTTCAGTATTAAATTTTAAATTTTTATCCACATGTAACCGCAGAATATTGAAATTTTTCATCTTGTTATTAAAACAGCAGTAACATAACTTTATAAGATTTAATTCCCATGAAAATTGGTTGAACTTAAAGTCAAATCTATTAAACTGTCAGTTTGAAATATGCACCTGCTGATTGCATAACGCATGAAACTCCGAGTCGTGTTATAGACGTAGGATACTCTGTATATTTATGACAGATAAGGTATTATGGTTGAGTTTTTTATGGAATTTTTCACGTGATAAGAAAAAAATCATAAGATCACATGAAAAATTAGATAAAATCTTAACCATATTACCTTGTCATTTTTAATGAAACCAACATATATATATATATATATATATATATATATATATATATATCCCGGTTCACACTCCACCCATGTCTATTGAACAGGTGTAGAGGCTCAGCCCTTGTTCCCTGTTTAGGATGTGGTTTCCGGCTTTCTCTTTTTCAATCTTTTCACTCTTACGTAGCCTCCTGCACATCAGTGGCGTTACTGCCTTGCTCGGGGTGATATGATTAAAAATATATATATATATATATATATATATATATATATATATATTTCTTTTTTTTTTAATCATATCACCCCGAGCAAGGCATATATATATATATATATATATATATATATATATAATTCGGTCAGGTTTCAATCCTGGCTAGATGCAATCGGATGTCTAACTGTACTGATGAGCTCTAGTACTACGAAATAGGTCTGTCTGCTAATGACTACGCTCTCGCCCGCACTACTGAGCACTCTGCAGAAATGGTAGGCTTTAAAAACAGTAGCTTTTCACGCACTTATGTATCGTTCATTCAGTAATGAATCGGAATACTCTCGGTATTACATTGTGTCTAGCCGTACTGATGAGCTGTGATACGGCGAAACAGGACTGTGTGCGGGTGATTATATATATTCCTCCTGTCACGTTAGGATGGGAAGGTTGAGTTTTTTTTCTTTTGTCTTACTGCAAGATACTCAATCGTATCTACATCAATATATATGTTGTTGTCATTATAGAGGACATATCGATATAAATATTGTGCCCTCATTGTGGCCACTCGTTATGGATAACGCAGGTAGCATCTATTACTTCAGAATTCTAAAAGAATTCTGAATTCTAAGAAGTTTGGGTCACTATGTCGATCCAGGATGTTTTTTTCCGCCTGAATCCATCCTGCATATATACAAGGCAACCATCCGTCCGTGCATGGAGTACTGCTGCCATTTATGGTCAGGCACCCCTGCCGTACTCCTCAGTGTTCTCGACAGGCTCCAAAGGAGAGTCTGTAATGTGATAGGTATTGATCTGGCGGCTCGAGTGCAGCCACTTCCCCACCGTCGAAATGTGGCCTCCCTTTGTTCTATAAATACTTTCATGGCTTCTGTTCGGACGAACTTAAGTCACTCGTGCCTCCTCAACAGGTGTTTACTCGTGCAACCAGACTGGCAACTGGGTCCCACCCATTCACAGTCAGGTTAGCCAAATACAGCCGACAATTCTACTCCTGCAGCTTCTTTTCTCGCACTTCCCGCCTGTGGAACTCGCTCCCATATTCTTGCTTTCCTGACGGCTACAACCTCCAGAAATGTAAATGCAATGTCAATACTCATCTATTAACCACTGGACTCTAGCTCTCTCCCCACCCCCGTATAACCTTCCCTTTCTCTCCACCTATATATCTGTCATGGCACCTGCATTCTCAGCTTTTTATTGCTCCTTTCTAACTAATTTGTAATCCCCGCTTTTTTCTAATTAATCTTTTTACAGTTATGTAGCCCCCCGCTCATCAGTGGCATTTCTGCCTTGCTCGGGGTGAAATGATTAAAAAAAAAACAAATTAATAGTGATCACATCAAATGGAATTCAGTTAGAGTTATTGAAACTATAACTAAAGACTATTTAGAATAATTACAGTATAAATTCCAGGTTTGCTCTCTCGGTGTTGAAGAAGCACAAATACGTCTGAGCAAGCGGCTGCAATAGGGATTAGCCAGCCGCCTTATCAGACAGTCTGAATCTATCCGGCACATATATAAATCTACCATCCGCCCGTGCATTGAATACTGCTGCCACATCTGGTCGGGTGCCCCTGCTATTCTTCTCGAGCTTCTTGACAAAGTACAACGGAGAGTCTGTAATGTGATCGATACCGACTTGGCAGACCGGCTGCAGTCACTCTCTCACCGGCGCGACGTGGCTTCCCTGTGTCTCGTCTATAAATACTTTCACGGCTTCTGCTCCGATGAACTTAGATCACTGGTGCCCCCTAGGTACGAATTTGCACGAGATACTAGATTAGCAACTAGATCCCACCCTTTTACAGTGAATCTGATAAAATGCAACCGTAATTTCTACTCCAACGGTTTCTTTTCTCGCACTTCCCGACTGTGGAATTCCCTTACACATGATTGCTTCTCCAACGGCTACAATCTCCAGGTGTTTAAATGTAAGGTCAATAGACACCTCCTAACGCACTAACTCGCTTCCATTCTTTCAAACACTCTTCCCATCTACCCAACTCCCAGCCTCGGTATCCTTACCCATCTATCACCCTCCTTCTGACATTTCCTATATTTCCTATATCTAACCACTCTCTCTCTCTTTACGTTCCCCTATGTAGCCCCATGCGCAATAGTGGCAGTGGAATGCCTTGCTTGGGGTGAAATGATTAAAAAAAATAAAAGTCA
This sequence comes from Ascarosepion bandense, assembly GCA_037127315.1. Lineage (NCBI taxonomy): Eukaryota > Metazoa > Mollusca > Cephalopoda > Sepiida > Sepiidae > Ascarosepion > Ascarosepion bandense. Next base: position 2,158,629 of record JBBBDQ010001918.1, on the reverse strand, counting down.
TAATCAGATACGAGCGATCAGCCATACTTGATTATGTGGTTCGCAAACAAATGAAAAGGACGAGATGACATTGGAATTTTTAAATTTTCTTCTCGTCTTCCACGTTTGAAAATGAAAAAAAAATAAGCACGAGAAACTGTAGCTATTATAAAATCGTCTTTTTTACAAAAATCGGAGAGGTAATTGAATTAATTCTTTAACATGATGAAACCTAATACGCTGGATTGATCATAAACCAATATTCAGTCAGTCAGTTTAGTGCCATACGTGATACACGCTTTGGCGATCATTTCTCGAAAGAGACATGACTGACTGGGCAGAAGATTATCCCACAGTAGGTTGCCATTGCTTTCTGCAGTAGACTGGTTGCCGACCAAGACTATAGAACCCAATCTGTCCTGTAATTTGACTCATAACTAAAGGGAGAAGATATGTATTATATTGTTAAGTAGTAATTATAGGGGGATCAGTTTATTATTTCATAACTATAGAAAACCGATCCCCCACTTTATATCCAGTAGAAGTCTTAATCATGTTTCTAACTATTATATTCAATCAGTCAGTTAAGTGCCATACGTGATACACGCTTGGGCGATCATGTCTCGAAAGAGACATGACTGACTGGGCAGAAGATGTATCCTGCAGTAAGTTTCCATTGCTTTCTGCAGTAGACTGGTTGCCTACCAAGACTATAGAACCCAATCTGTCCTATTATTTAACCCATAAATGGAAGGAAGAGACGGATTAATACCTTTCCCAAGGGTATTTGTACGTAAGTGAATGCAAGGAATCCAACTGAAATTCGAACTCGGCTCCTCGATTTGTCATTCCGAGTCGATATCCACTGTACCACAACGCACATTCAAGCTTGAATGTGAACAGAAATAAATGTCAGAAAAAAATGAATTAATTAAATGTATGACGAACGCATTGACATATTAGCAAAAACTGACCGAGGACTGAATTAAAAAAAAAAAAACATTACTACAAGCATAATACCCGTCAAAACGATCCCTTCCAAAAAGCTAAACAAAGTAGGAAGTATGGCGGTAAGTAGCCATGGTAAAATGCTAAATAAGTAGCTGAACTGCCAAAGAAACAGATCTGATGAAGTTTGCGATGACCAAGAAAAGGACAGGACAAAAAACTAGTATAAGGCAAGCAAACAGTAAATGCAAAGCAAATTAACATTTATAAAGCAAAGCAACAACAATATGGCAAAAAGTTCTTAAACTAAGAGTTGGGGTTGACACACAAGACCAAGTTCGGATATTCAAACATAGTATTCTGATTTCAAGACAAGACAGATCGTGACTGAATCAAATGAAACCGGAAACTGATCTATGTTATTGGCTAGGAAAACATCCCAGCATGCCTTTGTATATTTTTGCGTATAAATTAGGGACGGAAAGTGTTTTGCAATAAGTCATATTAGTTTGAAACCAACATAAAGATATAGGAAAAAATTCGCCAGAAAAAAAGAAACAAAGTCTGAACTACTATATATTTTTCCATATTGCATCTTGGCAGTGAATATTTGATAGTGACCTCACAATTGATAGTGACCTCACAATTGATAGTGACCTCACAATTGATAGTGACCTCACAATTGACAAAGAGACTTGACTTTTTATTTTTATTATCGGCGCCGGTACACGTACCATACTTTGAGTAGAACCGGTCTCGATTAGAGGGAGATGAATACGTACTTGAACAAAGAGTAGTAGAGGTTTGGCAAAATACTGAAGAGGGTGCTGGAAATTTGAGAAGACTTTCTGTCGCCTAATGTCCAGTGGTATGGATGGAGCATATAACTGTATACATAATAATGAAACCGAGAAACTAGAGAAGGAGGATTGTCTTCTTTTTTTTCTTTCTTTTATTTACTTATTTTGTGCAAATGCAATTTCTTATTAAAAAGAAATCATGAAGTTGACTTGTAGGATTCCCACTTTAATTTTTACAAAGACAAAATGAAATAAATAAATGAAAAGAAGACTAGCCACAACAGAGATATTCTTCTAGAGGATAATGCTCAGGATACCGTTGATGGAGTGTGTAAGCGACGTTGAAAACCTGCAACATATAAACATGAAAAATGGAAACAATAAATTATACTATGAGCCCAGTATATGAGCGATGAGAAAGTTTCGGAGAAAATGTGAACAAGAAGGATATTGGTACATAGAATCAGATAGAAATAGTTGAAATTATAGGGATATATCCAGAAAGAAGGTTTGGAGAATTTAACACTGACATGAAAGTGAATAAGATCAAAACGTATGAATGATTAACCTATCTAACAGGCTTGTGTAAATGGACAGTAGAACAGGGGCAGGAATAGATAGTAAGGGGACAAAACATAAGATAGAGCTATGAAAGATTGGAAGTTGTGGAGAGCTATAAAATCTGAGGTCCTAAAAGGACTCGGGATATGAAAAAAAGAAGGAATTTATGTCTGTGTTGTATCACTAGAGTGGAAACGATACACAGAGAAAGTGTGCTGTGGTATTATTTAGTACAATATCCGGTACTAAACGGACATACAGAGAACAGTACATTAGTTACAATAACAGACAAGACAGAACTTACAACACAGGGAGGAGGGGTTTAGATCGCAATAGTCACCGAAGTAATCAGTCCGAATATTACTCGAATGAAACTCGAATATTACGCCTCTTTACTTAAATAGACCATTTCAGCCATGGGCCGTTCCATCACTGAGAGTCCTGCAGAGGTGTTAGCCACTCTACGACACATTGAAATTTGAAAATCTACGAAGCAGCCAGTTTATCAAACTAAAGTATAAAATGATAATTTTAATACTTTTGGTGAAAATGTACGTGGCTATTATTCCATTTAACATCAGTCGGGAGAATTTTCTAATGACCACATTAGAAATATATGTCCATGAAATTGAACTTGTGGTATTCCTCGGTGTGGTTTCCGCACTGTAACACGTCTCAGCATCATGATGGTGCTGTCATACTTATTTTAGTTCACTGTTTTGCTGTTCATTATACCGCATTCGTTAGTTGCATAGAAATTACTTTTAACATGAGTAATTGAAAAACGTCCCAAAGATATTAATTCATCTCTTCTTCCAGCTATGGTATGAATAGTAGGCATGACTGAGTTATGTAGCCTTAGTTGGCAACCAGTCAACTGCAGAAATAAATGGCAAACTACTGTGCAAAATCTTCTGCCTAGTCAGTCATGGATCGAATAATGCATAATCCCCAAAACGTGTATCTATTATGACATTTAACTGACTGAGCCATAATATATATAAAATGAAAATAAAAAAAAGCCTAGTCAGATATCTCGACAGTCAGGGATGGCTTCGAATATGACTACTGTTTCTTTGTTTCCTGGAAAATCAGCGTACCGACAGACGAGGGGACGGGTAAACGTACCACACTCTAAGTAGCACTGATCTAGATTATATGTTCGAGAGGGTTTTGAATATGTACCTGAACACAGAGTAGTAGAGGTTTGGCAAAATACTGAGGAGGGTGCTTGAAACTTGAGAAGGCTTTCTGTCGCTTAATCTCCAGCGCTATGGTTGGAGCCTGTGTATAACGAAACTGAGAAATTAGAGAGCGAGGGATTTTTTCTTTTCTTTATGC
>JBBBDQ010001918.1:2142500-2152500 GCA_037127315.1 Ascarosepion bandense | reverse complement strand
ACACACACACACACATACACATATATATATATTTTCCATTTTTAAACGAGATATATTGCTACCCGGTTTCTGCCATGAGTGGTGTCTTCAGACAATTTTTAATATTAAAAATCGCATGAATACACCACTCATGGTAGAAACCTGAGTAGCAAAATAACTCGTTTAAAAATGGAAAATATTCAAAAGTTCTACAATATAATTTATCGAACACTTTTTAATGCAAATGTGCACTGGTCTAACCCTATTATGACAAAAAACTAAGTATTAAACAATCAATCTATATATATATATGCATACATGTTTCTGGTTGTTTGTATGAATATATATGTGTATACCAATTGCTCCACTCGGAACGTGACGCTATCAGTCGAGCTCTCTGTGTTCGGGCAGAGAACGTCTCAGTTGAGGCACGTACTACAGACCCATATTCGGCTGTCTGTCATCGAACAGAGTTCAACTCAGTCGGGTTTCATCTACGGACAGAAGCTCGGCTGAAAAGAAAAGACAGTCTTAGTACCCGATATCGTGGATGAGGAGGCTGTGCATATCTTGACCCTTGTATCCGCGCTCGGGTTCCCTACATAAAGCCGATCTTGTGTCTCGTCCCGTTTCAGTGGTGGGGGAGCATTGAGTAAATACTCAAAGTCCTGCTCGAACATGAAACTCTCGGTCGAGCCCTCTGTCTTTCGAGCAGAGTTCGACTCAGTCGGAGATTGGTCTACGGACTGACTTTAGCCTGAGTAAAATAGACAAAAATAGTGTCCGATCCCGCGCATGCAGGAGCTTCGCAAATTTTAACGCTTGGCTTGAATGCACCCGCTCGTCTTCTCTACGTTAAACCCGTCTCTGTGTCACAACTATCGCCCGGTTTACACTCCACCCACGTCTATTGAACAGGTGTAGAGGCTCATCCCTTGTTCCCTGTTTAGGATGTGGTTTCCGGTTTTCTCTTTTCCAATCTTTTCACTTTTCTTCTTTTTTTTTCAATTGGAGTAGATAGACTAAACTATCGCCCGGTTCACACTCCACCCACGTCTATTGAACAAGTGTAGAGCCTCATCCCTTGTTCCCTGTTTAGGATTCTAATTTTTCCACTCTTACGTAGCCCCCGGCACATCAGTGGCGTTACCGCCTTGCTCGGGTTGATATGATTTTTAAAAAAAGCATCCCTTCTCATTGGGGAAATATGACAAAATACTCAGGGTTCTACAAGAGCTTGTAATTTTAGTTAAGCTCTCAGTCTTCGTGCAAGGAAAGAATCATCCAGGGTTCGATCTACAGACTGACACTTGGTTGGGAAAAATATCACCCCGTGTATCTTGTTCCTTTCCTTTCTCTCTATCTGCGCAACTGTCTTCACTCCTATGTTCACATCCTTCTCTTTCATCCTCTGTAGCTGGTTCGTCTTTGTCTTCACTCTCCTACTGCCTAACACATTAACTCTCTTATGTAGCCCCCTGCACATCAGTGGTGGTACCTTGACTGGAGTAAAATGATTAAAAAAAAGGGCAATATAAAGTGCTCGATTCCACGGTTACCGGTGCTGGGTTAGTTTTAACCCTTGACCCGAGTGTACACACTCAGGTTCCCCACATTAAACCCGACTTTTTGTCACATCCCGTATCAGTGGGGGAGACTTTGGGTATATATCCAGAGTTCCATGTGAGCTCGCAATTGTCAAGCTCTCTGTCTTCGGGAAGAGTACGACTCAGTTTGGGGCTCTGGATAAATTTATAAAATTATTCTCATGGATAAACACCCAGAGTTTCGTGAAAATTCTGATAAGGTGTTCGTTAGAGTACCGTTGAAGTCAGTCGAGACATAATATTATCACCATTAGTAGGGAGTTAAAGTCATACATACGTTTATTTTTGTGTGTCGACTTACATACAGATATCTATGTATTAGCGCGTGTGAATGCGTTTTCGCTAGAACTTCTTGGGGATATTGTTTCTTCTTTGTTCTTTTCAACCAGATTTCCTCTTCAGCTGACAAAGATGGAAGGCGAATTTTCCTCTCACGGTTTGAAGAGTCCGTTGGAATCTTGTTAAGGTTTATCTCTACTATTTCTAAATTCCTATATCGAATATCATTTGACAGCTTTGTTTCACAAAAAAGATTTTTGGAAGATTAGAAATATTTCCTCTTCTTCTTCTTCTCCTTTTTTCTATTCTTTTATTCTTATTCTTATTCTCTTTCTTTTTCTTCTTCTCTTTCAACTTTTTCTTCGACTTTACTTTCTCGTGTTTTTGTCCTACGTCTCATTTACAACTGTTCTTTCTTTCTTTCTTTCTTTCTTTCTTTGTCTCACCATCCGATTTTTCTTTCCATTCTTCTTCTTCTTATTATTATTATTATTATTATTATTATTATTATAATTCCCCTTCTTCTTCTTCTTCTTCTTCTTCTTCTTCTTCTTATTATTATTATTATTATTATTATTATTATTATTATTATTCTATATCATCTTTTTCTTCTACTTTCTATTATTCTAATTCCCCTTATTCTTATTATTTTTCTTCTTCCTCTTCTTCTTCTCCTCCTATTTCTTCTTCGCCTTCTTCTTCTTCTTCTTCTTCAATTCTTTCTTCTTCTTCTACTCCCTTCTTCTTCATAAGTTATATCCGGTTTGCTGATCCTTTTCCACAAAAAGAAAGCAGCGACGGAAATTCCTGTACTAACGTCTCAATTAATTAGCGTCTCTTTACGGGATCTTGACTGCATTTTCCTTTACGGAGATTTCCGGTTCTGTTGGCACAGATAATTCTTGAATCTACTTTGATCAAAAGGATGTGTGAGTGGAATCAAAATAAGGGAAGGACACGGGTGATTCTTTTACATAGGATTTAATCGTTGGCGATGAAGAAAATTTTAGCTCAATGTTTCGGATGATTGATATCAATTTTCAGGATTTGTCATTGAGAAAAATAAAAAAGCGTTCAACAAAACAAAATAATGATATAATTAAGCAACATTATGATGGTTGAACAGCCAGAATCATTGTCTGCCGGAATAGGTGCATCATTTAGTCTAAAATTGAAAAATATTTTCGAATTTGGTGATATAGTAATTGAGTGTACAATCGCTAGGCCGAGCAGTGTGTATTTCGACTCAATGGAAAGAGGGCGAGCAATAATTTAGCACTTTATTACTAAAGTCATTTCTAGCAATTTATTACTTGACGATGTATTCCTACGCATTACATGTGGAATGAGAACAATCTACTCCCGTAGATTAAATAAATGTTTCTGGCACAACTTGGTCATGGGGCCCATAATAATAACTACAACAGAGTTTAGCCTGGTGACATCTCTGCCGGCAAAAGTGATACTCCTACTTTTTATTCACGCATAACAATATGGCCGACACGGTACTTGCGTGTCTGAACAATATCCTTCAAAAATTTCCGTTTCTTTAGTTCCTGGTTAAAACAGGTGACATTCGAATTTCTCCGTAACTTGCCAAGATCGACATACACCTGATGAAGGCCGGAGGGCAAAATGGCCGAAACTTTGGGACAAAAACAACAAAGATGAGTACAATAGGCCGCACGCAAATCGTGTAAATAATGATAACTCTTCATTGCAGAAATTCAGACATACATTTTGCAAGTTTTGGAATACGTCCTTTCGCCGCTTCCCACCGTATATGATTATTATTATTCAATGGATTAAGTGCATTGACAATAAAAGCGGTTAAGCTTAATAATAAACATTTTTCTGTAAAATAAATCCTGTGTTGTCATTTGTCTGCAGATTTATTGTTTGCTTTGTTTCTTTAAGATGTTCACCCAATACAAGGCTCAAGAAGCCCTCAAAGTCGAGTTATTGAATGTGATAGGAATAAAAGAGCCGGAAGTTATGATGATGGACACATGTAGAATATGTAATAATTAACCTTTGATTTGAAGTGGTTACTTTTGTGGTGTACGGGAAAGCATTCAGGCAGAATTTGTTTCAGTATGAAGAGGTTCTTGAGAAAAATAACACATGTATGATGGGAACATTCTTTTTATTATTTAAATATGGGGGTAATGAAGATGGTTCAACTCAACTGACGTTACGAGACGGGTTTTAGCTGGAAATGTTTGAACCTGGTATAATAAAAGAATAGAGCTCGTCCGAACATTTGTAATGAAAACAGCTGGAGATTAGCAATAGCCTGGCGACGTACGCTTATTTCTACTCACTAGAATTTCCTTAGCCTGGCAGAAGGTTACTATGACAGAGATCTCACTGAGGATTGAAACCTCTATATCCGCAAGTGAGGAGTTACCCTTATTGACAAATGTAAGCACAAAGCTACAAGAGTATTCAATTAATGCACTATGACACCTTGTGAAAGTTATCCATTACTACATTTTTACGTTTATACAACTTCCTTTGAAGGTAAACTACAAGTGTAGGACAAACAGTGCGGATTATATTAAAAGCAAAAGCACTGGTTTAAGAGATGGATTGTCTTAACAATACTTCACAGAAAGGATGTTAAAGTAATGGCTGACTCCGTTTCCATAGCAAATCCTTTACGCAGATGCATACTCAGACATACTCCGTATTTGTTCAGCACTCGCCAACCGTAGGTGTATACTGCTTCTGCGCTGAGTAAACATAAATTGCTTCAAAAGAGTAAACAATATGCCATTATCAGAAGTTTAAAAGATTCAACGTCAGTTAGTCTTTTCTCTCTATTCGTTACAATTCATACATATATCCAAGCCATTGTTTCCGAGCTTTCCTGTCGTATACGGTGGTTAGCTCATCTCTGATACAGAATTGGAGTAGATAGACTAAACTATCGCCCGGTTCACACTCTACCCACGTCGATTGAACAGGTGAAGAGGTTCATCCCTTGTTCCCTGTTTAGGATGTGGTTTCCGGCTTTCACTTTTCCAATCTTTTCACTCCTTTTTCTCTTTTTTTTTTAATTGAAGCAGATCTATCGCCCGGTTCACACTCCACCCACGTCTATTAAACAAGTGAAGAGGCTCATCCCTTGTTCCCTGCTTAGGATGTGGTTTCCGGTTTTCTCTTTTCCATTCTTTTCGGTCTTATGTAACCCCCTGCACATCAGTGGCGTTACCGCCTTGCTCGGGGTGATATGATTAAAAACAAAAAGATGCTTGTTCAGACATATTTGTGTTGCGATTGGTACTGCAACTCTACTGAGCAGACCTTAGTTACGGTTCCTGTGAAGGGCGCGTAACTCTGTCAACCTTCTGAAACGATGAATTGTAGTTTCGTACTAACACAACCATCGACAGCTTCTAGACCATTTCCAAGCATTCCTGTCGGATGCGATGGCTAACTCAGGCACATTAGTGTTGTGGTTGATACTGCATCTCGGTAAACTGCATCCGGCAGCAAGGCCTCTGATTGGGAGGTTATGAGGAGCATGGAACCACCTCTTAATTGCTGTTGTTCCCAGGTCCATCCTGACCCGGAGTGGTAGCACCTGTTAGGGACCCAGCTATAGGCAAATAGTTAAATGAAAGTATAAAAATAGACTTTTATAAAACTATACACCTAAAAATAGACTTTTATAGAAAAATATACATTTTTGAAGAAAAAATTACAACAACACATTTTTGAAGGATAAAATTTTTTTCAGTAAAACCTTTTTGAATTCAAAACTAGAATACATTTTCAGTTTTTTAAAATAAGAAAGAATAAAAACAAAAAAAATCGTTAAAATCTAAATCGACCCTTTCATTGTAACCGAACATTTTAAAAAAATACCTTAAAACCCCACCTTTTTGGCATTCAATAACCCATAGAGATTGATAGGCCCATAAACAAACACCAACAAAATACAGCAACTATCGGACTATTAGTTACGGTTTCTGGGAGACAGTGCATATACATCGGTGGCTTCCAAACAGTTTCATCTGTCCACTTTCATTAACAAAGGTCGGAATCAAGCCGTGGTATCATTTTAACGTGCTTCCCAACGGTGCCACAAATTGGGCTCATCTCTCCATGCACCATTATAAAAAAAATCACCTCCTTGAAAACTGACTATAACGCGATTTAAAACTTAGTCTCGGGAACTGAAGAAAAACGTTCACAACCTCTGGCATGGCAGGTGACGGAGGCATATGGTTGAAGTTTTCAAACTCAAACTAATAGTTGTAATAGGTTTGTTAACCACAAATCCATAGCGTAGCACGCCGTGATTATTTTAGCGACTAAATCGGGGGGGTGGACATATTGTTGGTGTGTTGGCGCATAACGTGTGATGGGTTGACTGTTTGTCGGGTATTTATGACAGAAATGTTTTTAGAATTTCAATGTGTGATGAATTAAGCACTCAATCACTCGAAATAAACCGGTCGTCCATATAATACCTGTCGCTAGGAGCTACACTCAGTACATATCTTTCTCCCTCTCTCTCTCTCTCTCTCTCTCTCTTTCTCTGTCTCCCTCTCTCTCTCTCTATATATATATATATATAGGATCTGTCTCGCTTTCTCTCTCCCCCCCTCTCTCTCTCTGTATATATATATATATATATATATATATATATATATATGTATATATATAGATATATATATATGATCAAACAGGAAATTTCTCTTGTGTACTTAAACGACAGCAGCTAAATGTTTGAAAATACGTTGTCATATTTTTAGTGAATGCTTACATGTATTTGAATAGACGCTCCGTTTATTTATTAAACACTTTTATTTATTTTCGTCTCGAGGCCTGAATATTCGAGAAATATTATTAGAGAAAAATATGCGCTCCCTAGCAGTATATATATATATATATATATATATATATATATATATATATATATATATATAAATTCATCTTAGTCGACACGTTTTATCCTCTGAGGAACTTTATCAAAGCAAATGTCTTGATAAAGTCTCTCAGCGGACAAAAGTTTTCGGCTAAGTTTTTCTTTTGTCTTTTTCTATTTATAATCCTTTTACAACTATACTCAACCTGACATATTTACATACACACGCACACACACACACACATATATATATATATATATATACGCACACACAGTGGGAGATATATATTTACAAAATATTGAACAATGAGTGCTGGTAATAACAATATGTCAAATAACAAAGAAATTATTAATATAAAGTCAAATAACAGAAGAAGAAAATAAAGAAGAAATAAAAGTAAAAATAAATAAATAAATGTCTATATTTCTGAGATGTGGTAGTATTTACACTATTTACATTATTTGGACTATTGTCCTCATCTTTGTTGCTATTTGTACGACGTTTCTGCCGTTGTACGCTCCGGCCTTCTTCAGGTGATAGAAATTTCGAACTGAACCTTTTATTACAATCACTGGGGTATATCATTCTCATTCCTTGTGTGAATCCTATTTTGGTAGTAATGAGTTATATCCCTCTAACCCTCTAATCTTGTTCACCACTGCTCTAGCCTGGCATTGAACTCACAACTCTTTGGGTCAAGTCACTGGAACTAACCAACGTCTATATCTACTGATCCATGTGTCTTCAAGGAATGACAGTGATATACCTCAGTGATCGTCATAAAGAGTTCGGTTCGAAATTCCTAGCACCTGAATGAGACCGGAGTTTACAACAGCCGAAACGTCGTACAAATAACAACAAAAATGAGAACAATAATACGAATAATGTAAATAGATTTTGTCCTGACCATTTCGTACAACATTTTCAATCTGTATTTAATCTCAGAGTTGTACCGAACAACGAGGGAAAAATATTTATTTATTATTAATAGTATATATATATATATATATATATATATATATATATATATATATATATATATGTTGTTTCGAGGAAACAACAGTAACAACAAATTTATTATCCTAACTACTAACCATTCCCGCAGAAAGCAATGTCAACTGACTGCGTGATAATCTTCTTCCCAGTCAGTCATGTCTCTTTATGTATCTTTCATTTATGTATTATGTTTGTATTAAAAAAGGCCAGACCTTACAGTGGTGGTGATGTCTGCGGAAAATCTTCTGCTTAGTCGGTCATGTCTCAAAAATATATACTGTATTTAAAATATCACCTGATGAAGAACAGTATTGTTCTGAAACATAAAAATGTTTGTGTAGTGATATAATGCTTTTATAAACCATTGTAATAAGAAAATTACAATATATATATATATATATATATATATATATATATATATATATATATTAGTCACCCACATACAAGCCTGTTTCGCTGTATCACATCTCATCAGTGTGGCTAGAAACATCCACTTGCTTCTGGCTCGAATCGACACTTGACCGATTTGGTATCAATCGGAGTCGCTATCTCTTAAGCCATAGGCCCATGGAATTAGTGAAGGGAAATTTTAACGTGTTGTATATATATATATATATATAACGTGTTGCATATATATATATATATATATATATATATATATATACAGCCACACTGATGAGCTGTGATACAGCGAAACAGGTTTGTATGTGGGTGACTAATATATATATATATATATATATATATATATATATATATATATATATTGTAATTTTCTTATTACAATGGTTTATAAAAGCATTATATCACTACACAAACATTTTCATGTTTTAGAACAATACTGTTCTTCATCAGGTGATATTTTAAATACAGTATATATTTTTGAGACATGACCGACTAAGCAGAAGATTTTCCGCAGACATCACCACCACTGTAAGGTCTTGCCTTTTTTTAATAGAAACATAATACATAAATGAAAGATACATAAAGAGACATGACTGACTGGGCAGAAGATTATCACGCAGTAGGTTGCCATTGCTTTCTGCGGGAATGGTTAGTAGTTAGGATAATAAATTTGTTGTTACTGTTGTTTCCTCGAAACGGAAATCACTTGCGACTCAACGTTGAAGGCCGGGTGGTTTTGGATTATTATACGCCAGCCATCTGAAGAACACATATCGGTTTTGTTATAAGAGACACTTTTGAATGAGCTTTCAACAGAAAATCTCGACGTGTCATTTTAGTCATTCACGAAATCAAGTATCTTACTCAGTGTTTCTTTGGCAGTTGATTACTCACCTAAAGGCTCTTGGACATACATCCGGCGAGCGACTCTAGCTACCAAGAGAACACTTTAAACGTCTTAACTTGAATTAATTGTATAAAGGTTTAATGCTTACAAAGTACATTTAAGGCTCGCTTAAGAGTCTATAGTCTTTACACCATTAGCTACCCTTTCGTAAATACTTAAAACTCGGCCTGTTTCCCATCATGTTTCTTTAAGAGTACACTAAATATGTTTTCTGTTTTTTACATTTTGAGTTTTAATATATACGTCTTCTATATGCCAGGCCTCTTCAGGACGTTGCCCGTTCCACGCCATTGACATTAGAGACCTAATGTTTTCTAAGTGCCTTCTTTATAGCTCCCAGCAAATGGAAGTTTGCTTATTCTAGGGTAGTATTCTTAGGCTTTCTGCTTAGATGTGCCGTGTCTTTTCAGAACGTAGGTGATGATGACTCTCCACAATTTCCTGTCGTTTGAATGCTGTTTTTCAATCGGAGATTCTAGTTCGAATTCCATTTGAATTCGTTGCATTCACGTACGCAACTACTCTTAGAAATGGTATTATTCCGGTTCCCTTCAGCTATGGGTTAAATAGCAGAATAGATTGGGTTCTGTAGCTTTGGATGGCAACCAAGCAATGACCAGATACTGTTGAAAATCTTCTGCTAAAGCGTGTATCAGTGACTGACTAATAAACCTTGATCCACCATCAATTTACTCAAGCTCGCTAGGTAGGATATTCACCGTTTTCCACTTGCCTGAAATATGTCTTGTGAGTGTCAAATTTTCCAATATCTCTTTTCTCGTTATGTGCCTTCTATATATATATATATATATATATAGTAGTGTGCAAAAGTATAAAGACAATAACTAGTTTATCTTTTATGAGGCATATTGACAGAAAGTAATTTTATTTGATTTACTCAACAAATGATTTAACAAGAAAAAATACTTGTTACAAAATAAATTTGATAT
>JBBBDQ010001918.1:2062500-2137500 GCA_037127315.1 Ascarosepion bandense | reverse complement strand
TTCTGTGGTAGACTAGTTGCCAACCAAGACTATAAAACCTAACCTGTATTGCTATTTAACTCATAGCTAGAGGAAGAAGAGATGGATTAATACCTTTCTCAAGGGTATTGGCGCGTAAGTGAATGCAATGAATTCAACATGAATTCGAACTTGGCTCTACGATTCCTCATTTCGAGGCGATATTTATTGCACCACGACACACTTAATATTTTAAACAAAAGGGATAATAAAGTTGGATTTTGTTTTTCATAGACGCCTTTCGGTGCAGAAAGCGTAAGCTCTCTTTGGCTTCTTCAGTTCGGCTAACATAGAAACAAAACTGTACTGGTGTAGTATGTGATCTACAGCTTAAATCTAGAGAGGCTTGTGATCTACAATGAAAATTTTGTTATAAATGTTCAATTCTGATTAGAAGAATATGTTACGAGTAAAAATGTGTAGTTTTACGCAAAAGCAGGCGGTAATCTTCAAAGAAAGTGTTGTAGAGTGGCTGACATCCCTGCAGCACTCTCAATAATGGAATGTTCTATGAACTGAAATGGTGCAAAGAATGGTAGCACTCGAGGCGTAATATTCGTGTATCATTCGAGTGATATTCAGCGACTATTGTTTTGTAAATTCTGTCTTGTCTATCACTGAAGCTATTGTACTGTGCCGTGTATATCTGTTTAGGACCGGATATTGTCCTGAATAATACCGCAAAACAATTTCTCTGTGTATCGTATCCACCTCGGCGATACAACAGGAACGGTTTTAATTGAAATCCGAATTTTTTTTTTAATCGTGTCATCCCGAGCAAGGCGGTAACGCCACTGATGAGCAGGGGGCTACGTAATAGTGAGAAGATTGGAAAAGAGAAAAGCCGGAAACCACATCCTAAACAGGGAACAAGGGATGAGCCTCTTAACCTGTTCAATAGACGTGGGTGGAGTGTGAACCGGGCGATAGATATATCTATCTACTCCAATTGAAAAAAAAAGAAACCAAAGTGAGAAGATTGGAAAAGTGAAAAGCCGGAAACCACATCCTAAACAGGGAACAAGGGTTGAGCCTCTTAACCTGTTCAATAGACGTGGGTGGAGTGTGAACCGGGCGATAGATAGATCTATCTACTCCAATTGAAAAAAAGAAACATTTCCAGTTATTGTCACAGTTGTTAGTAAAATGTCCATCCATACTTGTCATACTACACGAGTAAAAGAGGCGAGTACATTGTATTGAATTTGTCATGTGTCTTTCAAGTAATCTTGAATGTTTCTGAAATGTAGAGACCACCATTTTTTATTAGTAATTCGGGAGTGGAGGCAGTATGTAATCGTCTAAAAAGGCGGTTTTAATTGAAATTTGAACTTTTCAGAGAGAGAGAGAGAGTGAGAGTGGGGTGGGTGGGGAAACTGTACCTTAGTACTTGCGTTTTGGAAACTTGAGACATTGTTGTAGATCACAAGCTATACCAGAAACATGCATGTAGATCATATACTATATTAACACCCACAAAACTGTGCGGGAGGTAAATATCTCGAGATCTCTGTGGCTATCATCAAAAACTAATAAAGTGTCTTTGATTTAAGCGGATGTGCGTTGTGGTATAGTGGATATCGGCTCGGAACGAGAAACCGGGGAGCCGAGTTCGAATTCCAGTTGAATCCATTGTATTCAATTACGCGCAAATACCCTTGGGAAAGGTATTAATTCGTCTCTTCCTTCCAGTTATGGGTTAAATAACAGGACAGATTGGGATCTATAGCCTTGGTCGGCAACCAGTCTACCGCAGAAAGCAATGGCAACCTACTGCGGGATAATCTTCTGCCCAGTCAGTCATGTCTCTTTCGAGACATGATCGCCCAAACGTGTATCACGTATAGCACTTAACTGACTTTGATTTAAAATCCTACACTATCAAACGGTTCTAATACAGTTATAATTAAAATAAACAAGTACAGTGTCTGTCAGATTCTTCAAGTCTGCTGTCAGAGGGTGATAAGCTAGGGTAAGTAATTTTATTTATGATACCCACTTATCCTCAGCTTACATCTAAGCTTACAAATTACAGCACCTGGCATTCCCAAGCGGTCACTCATCTAGGTACTGAGCAGGAACGACATTGCTTAACTTCATTGATCGGACGAAAACTGGTACAAGGTATCAGAAAGAAGCTTTTAGATTTCAGCTAAAGAATATATTCATGCAAGGTAATATTATAGAATTCTTACAACCACCAAAGTTAAGCAACTTCAATCCTGTGCGAGTCCTGTGTGCGAGTGGTGTAATGAATCACGACTCCAAATTGTAAATCAGAAAGCCAAGTTCCAATTACACTTGGATACCCTATAGTCACTTACGCGCAAATAACAATGAAAAAAATTAATGCACCTCTTCTCCGTGCCCCCATCAGAATGACTTAATTAGTAAAACTTGTATCACTAAGTCATTATTATCTTAAAAAAAAAATTTAAATCTTAGAATCCAAAAAATATTTCTTGGCTTTAAATAACCTGCAAAGCGTAGCCAACGAATCAATTGTACATTCCGCAAAACTGACTATTGCCATCTATTGCCATGTTTAAAAAAATATAAAACAAATTTGATTGAATGGGTTCCAGTCTATTTAAATATTGCACCAATAGAAAACGTCAGTCAGTCAAGTGCTATACGTGATACACGCTTGGGTGATCATGACTCGAAAGGGACTGACTGGGCGGAATATTATCCCGCAGTAGGTTGCCATTACTTTCTGCGGTAGACTGGTTTCCAATCAAGGTTATAGAACTCAATCTGTCCTGTTATTTAACCCATAACTGGAGGGAAGAGACTGATTCATACTTTTCCCAAGGGTATTTGCGCGTAAGTGAGTGCAAAGAATTCAACTGGAATTCGAACTCAGCTCCCCGATTTCTCGTTCCAAGCCGATATCTACTGCACCCCAACGAACATAGGAAAACGTAACCATCGTTAAAAAGGAATAAGCGAATAAAAAACAATATAATCTTTTGACCCAGGTTATTCATTATCTTCATGGAGCTTCCCGATGTCTACAGTTCCCAACTAGGTATTTATGCTGATGACACAACCATTATTATTATTATTATTATTATTATTATTCTATGTGACGTGTCCCTTCATGACGTAAGCGATTATGGCCATCCGCATCTCTCTATCTCTAGTAACTCTTAGCACGCTTATTCCTGTTATCCCACTCAAATCCCGCTCTGCATTCCACTTGCTCAAGCCCATCAAAAGCGTTGCTTTCCCCTGTCTCTCTTTCCCTCTATCTGACTGTGAGTGTCAGGTTCATGTCCCAGGAACTTCAGCTGTCTTCTTCTGATGTTAAGTATTAGTTTTCTATTTCGTTTCCATCCTCTCCAAAACCTCATCGTTGCTCACATATTCAGTCCAGGGTATCCCAGCATCCTTATATAGAACCACATTTCGGTTGCTTCAAGTCTCTCTTTCCTCTTTCAGGAGATTGTCCAGTATTCACTGCCATATTGATGAACAGACATGACATAGCAACCCCGTACTCTCTTCTTTGTTTCTAGTGAAATTTTCCTGTCTCTCAGTACTCTACTCAGCTTCTGGAATGCATCCTTGGCCATGCCAATTGTACTTCGGATCTCAGTGTCGCATATTCCATCTTTTCTTAGAACACTTCCCAGGTAATTAAATTTTTTGCCTGCTTGATTTTAATGTCCCCTGCCTGTAGTTGGCATTTTGGGCTCTTATTTTTACTGATGAACATGCATTCAGTTTTCTTTTATCAACCATTCGACATTGAATTTAGTTAATAGCTTAAGTGCCATACGTGATACACGCTTCGGCGATCATATCTCCTTTAATCTAGACAGAAGATTTTCTTTCTTTAGTAGACTGGTTGCCAACGAAAGTTATAGGACCCTGTCTACCCTGGTTGCCAGCCAGTGTTAAGGGAGAAGAGATGGATTCATACCTTTCCAAAGGATATTTACGCGTAAGTGAAAAGAATGAACTCGATTGGAATTTGAACTTGGCTCTCTGATTTCTTTTTCCGAGTCGTTATCCATTAGCCACAACGCACACCGCATTGAATATTGCTGCCTTTCCTGGTCTGGCGCTCCTACAATATATCTCTTGACAAAGCTAGGTATGTAAAATAATTGATTCTGATCTGATATCTCGACTGCGCTGAAGTGACGTCGCTTCTCTCTGTCTTTTCTACAAATATTTTCATGGCAACTGTTCTGATGAACTTTTTTCTTAGTGCCTCAGTGGCATGAATTTAATTGTGGTACTAGATTGGCAACTAGGTCTCACCTTCACCTTCTTACTGTTAGACTAGCTAGAAGGAGCCGTCCTATCTATTTATTTTCTCGCATTCCTCGCCTGTGGAACTCTCTTCTGATTTTTGCTTCCTTGCCATCTACAATCTTTAAATATTTGAATGCAACATCAATCGCCATCTTTTATCTCCTTGATTCCCATCCTTCTCTTATCCTTTCTTTGACATCCCAATAGCTACAATCCCCAAATATTTAAATGCAACATGAATTGCCATCTTTTATCTCCTTGATTCCCATCCTTCTCTTATCCTTTCTTTGACATCCCAATAGCTACAATCCCCAAATATTTAAATGCAACATCAATTGCCATCTTTTATCTCCTTGATTCCCATCCTTCTCTTATCCTTTCTTTGACATCCCAATAGCTACAATCCCCAAATATTTAAATGCAACATCAATTGCCATCTTTTATCTCCTTGATTCCCATCCTTCTCTTATCCTTTCTTTGACATCCCAATAGCTACAATCCACAAATATTTAAATGCAACATCAATTGCCATCTTTTATCTCCTTGATTCCCATCCTTCTCTTATCCTTTCTTTGACATCCCAATAGCTACAATCCCCAAATATTTAAATGCAACATCAATTGCCATCTTTTATCTCCTTGATTCCCATCCTTCTCTTATCCTTTCTTTGACATCCCAATAGCTACAATCCACAAATATTTAAATGCAACATCAATTGCCATCTTTTATCTCCTTGATTCCCATCCTTCTCTTATCCTTTCTTTGACATCCCAATAGCTACAATCCCCAAATATTTAAATGCAACATCAATTTCCATCTTTTATCTCCTTGATTCCCATCCTTCTCTTGTCCTTTCTTTAACATCCCAATATCTACAATCCCCAAATATTTGAATGCAACATCAATCGCCATCTTCTGTCTTCTTGGAACCTCTTCCTTTATTGTACTTTTCCTCACTTCTCCTCGCGTCTTTTTCTCTTTCATTGCCTGCAAAATCCTACGTCTTAGTGGAATTATCACCTTACTTGGGATAAAATGATTTGAAAAAAAAAAAAAAAAAAGAATATGATTTTTAAAAAAAGAATAAAGATGACAGTGCAGTGTATATGAATACCAAAAATATCTGTGGAGAGTCAAGACTTCTTAAACCCAAAAGAGCAGAATAGCATTAAAACATTCCTCAGGGAAGTTCACGGGAGAAAAGACGGTTCCTCTTTGTTCTTCTGTACATCTTAGCATTTTTATAGATTCCTGTTTACCCCCAGAATTGAGGACGAAAAAGAAAAACGATGAAATTGAAACTTTGATAATTTATTAAAAAGTCATTTTGAATAGAATCAATTACTTATAACATCAGTGAACAAAACGCAATTAATTTATAAAATATTTTGATCCTTCATAAGTAATTTTTAATTGTCTGTAATGATCTTTACTAAATGAAAATACACAAAACTATTCAAAACCATCTACCAATAACCAAAACTAAGCAATACCGATGAGATGGATGTCTTATTTTATATTCTTTATTATTCTTTTTTCTTGTTTCTTTTTTTTTTTCCTTTTTTTTTTTTTTACTACACGCTTTTTATTTAAAGGGAAACTTTTACAATGACACAAGGATCGTGTTCAGGAGTTTTGATCGGTATACATGTCCTGATCTTCAGGTCCAGTATGGGTACAGATTACAACAATGAGTACTTTCATAAAAGTGAAAATTCACCCCACTCTTGATTTAACGTAATTAAAACCTTTGCTTACTAAAATGAAAAAATTGGAAAAAAAAACTTTGTACAATCTGGATAGAGATTACCTCATGTAGTGATTGTACAGTAGTGGTTATTCTCTCAGAGTCAATGTACCCTCCTGAAGAGTACAAATATACCAGCGGGGGCACATTTGCCCCAGTTTGGAAAACCCTATCCTAACAAGTTTATGGCGTGGTTTCAGAACAGCTTTTAACAGAGGATGGAAAGTTCGACACCGTCATCCGAACACGCATTGGATTAGCAACAGGTGCATTTCAAAGGTGAAACAAAAAGCAGTTCTGTTAGAAATAATGAAAAGAAAATCGAATTGCTATCCGATATCAATCGTCGTGTCTACGGCTATATCGTGTTGACTACACCGGTTCTCGTCCGATCACCGAAGTTAAACAACATCGAGCCTGGTCAGTACTTAGATGGGTGACCGTTTGGGAATACCAGGCGCTGTAAACGTAAGGACCAAGAATGGTCCACCAGTCCTCCTGGTTTCGGGGTTGGGTGCAGGGCTAACAACCCTGCACCCATAAGAAACAGTTTGTTACGGAAACAGTAACAAAAAAGTTGCTGCCCTACACACCATTGGGTGTAACGGACGAGATGAGATGATGATGATGATGATGATGATGATCAATTGTCGTGTATGACAGTGAATGCGGGACAATCTCTCCAGTGATGAAGGGGAAAATGGAAGAAAGAGAAATGTGTTTTCTGGAAAAATATTGACAACTTTATGGGCGGAGCGAGGAAACAATAAAGAAAATGGCAGCAAAAATGTCTTATACACCGAATCAGGAAGAGAGCTGAAACTTCTTGGGGACATAAAAAGGGAAAGAGGGTTTGGAGAATCTAACCCTCACAGGGAATGCTGAAAGCAAGTGAGATCTGGGAAAGCAGCTAGCCACCTATGTGACGATCTTAAATGAATGAATGGTGAACCGGGGAACAGGAAGCTTAGCAAAGTGAGAAATGCTGTTAAGGGACAGGAATTTGTGGAGAGCCATGATTTGCCACGCATAGAGGAATAAGAAGTTTCAGAACTAAATGCAGTTGATCGAAAATCCTTGTAAATATGAAAATACAGTGTAACCCAGATATGAGAGAGTTGTCGGGACCGGACAAAAGTAATCTTATATCCGGGTTTCTCTTATATCTGGGTCTGGTCTTTAATATAGTAATATGGTAATGCATATAAAATAGACAAAACCCTGATATAAGATAAACTCGGAAATAAGAGAATTCGTACACGGTCCCGACAACTCTCTTATTACTGTACATTACCACAGGCTCGAATTTGGGGCCAGAGAAAATCTCTCTTATATCCGAGTTTATCTTATATCCGGGTTATACTGTAGAAAAAGAGATGAAAGTAGATTTTCTAAACTTAGATTAGATGAGACACAAGACCGAAAATATGGAGCACCCAGTGAGAATAGAATTCACTATTCAGTCGTAATTGATTTAGCAAACAACGCTTGCTCATCATTACACCGTGTCGGAGTGTCCCTTCAATGTGGTTTAATAACTAGCAAACTGGTCTCACGAGATCAATCACAACTATATAGCGTTGTTGGATCCTTACTTACAGAAGGGTGAATGGAGGTGAGAAAAGCAACTGGTTGAACAAGTTGGTCAATGAGTACAAAGTCAGTGGTACCTGACTGACATTTAAATGTTGCTACCGCATAAACTAACAATAGCAGGCACTTGTTAAAAACAGCAATGTCATCCCAAACAGAACAGGAAGATGGGAAACTTTTCTTTAGATGACCCCAAAAAGTTATTCTTTAAAATATATATCTTGATTTAGAGAAAAAGATAAAAGTATTTGATGAAAAGAACGTTTATCCTGATCGCCAAGGATCAAATCATTTCACCCAACCAAGACAATAAAGCGACTAAGACCCCCACTTTTTTTTTTTTTTGTTTCTTTTATAATCGTTTCACCCCAAGCAAGGCAGTACTGCCGCTGGTGCGAAGGGAGATAAATAAAGAGAGAGCAAAGAGAAAGAGGGGCGGGTTACAGGGGATGTTCGAGAATAGATAAGAGAAGATGGAGATGCTGGTGTGAAGAGAGTTACGTGAAAGTAGAGCGAAAGGGGTGAAGAACAGTATATATAAAAAGTCATTTTGAATAGAATCAATTACTTATAACATCAGTGAACAAAACGCAGATAATCTATAAAATAGAACTTGAACAACATAAAGTATGCAGATGATACAGTACTAATTGCAGACACGGAAAGGAAACTACAAGACCTCCTACAGAAGGTATCGGTAGAGAGTGACAAAAAAGGACTACAAATAAACTTTAAGAAAACTGAATGCATGATCATCAGTAAAAGGTGCAACCCAAAATGCCAAATACCGATGGGGGATACCAGAATCAAGCAAGTACAAAAATTTAAATACCTAGGAAGTGTTCTAACAGGAGATGGAAAGTGTGACACAGAGATCCGAAGGCGAATTGGCATGGCAAAGAACGCGTTCCAGAAGCTGAGTAAAGTACTAACACACAGGAAAATTTCACTAGAAACAAAGAAAAGAGTGCTAGATTGCTATGTGATGCCAGTTCTTCAATACAGCAGTGAATGCTGGACAATATCATCGAAAATAGGACAAAACTTGAAGTAACGGAAATGTGGTTCTACAGAAAGATGCTGCGGATATCGTGGACTGAGCATGCAAGCAATGATGAGGTGTTAGAAAGAATGGCAACAAAAAGGAAATTAATACTGAGCATCAGGAAGAGACAACTGAAGTTCCTGGGACATCAATGAGGAAGGAGAGCTTGGAGAACCTGATACTGACTGGCCAGATAGAAGGAAAGAAAGACAGAGGAAGGCAGCGGATAACATATTTGCAGGGCCTGATCAGGTCGATGACGAAACGAGGGTTGCGAGGGGTAACAGGAGCAAACATACTAAGAGCCACAAGGGATAGGGAGACGTGGAGAACCATGATCGCCTACATCCTGAAGGGACAGGGCACATAGAAGAAGAAGAAGAAGAAGAAGAATGATCTTTACTAAGTGAAAATACACAAAACTATTCAAGACCATATACCGATAACCAAATCTAAGCAATACTGATTAGATGGATGTCTTATTTTATATTCTTTATTATTATTATTATTATTTTTTTTTTTTTTTTACTACACGCTTTTTTTTTTAAGGGGAAACTTTAACAATGACACAAGGATCGTGTTCAGGAGTTTTGATCTGTATACATGTATATATAGGGGTGTCGGTGTGTTGTAACCCAAAAGATTTACTGAATGAGTAATAACCCGAAAGGGGAGTTGGAGATAAATAGTAATATTTATGATATCGTAAACCGCTCAACTCGCAAGCTGCATGAAGTAGATAACCACTGCTAGTAGAGAACTGCTAGACAGTAAGAAAATATCACTTTCTCAATAGTGTCCAACGTATTATATAAGGATTGGGACATTTCCATTACTGTCCGTATATAACACGGGAAAGGATGGAAATCAAGGAGATAAGAGATGGCAATTGATGTTGTATTTAAACTATTGGAGATTGTAGCTGTCAGGGGAAGTAAATATACAGAAGGGAGTTCCACCAGTGTTAAATGCAAGAAAAGACTGAGTGTTATATTTTTATATATATATAATCATATCGTCCCCAAGCGAGGCAGTTTACTGCCACTGGTGCGTAGGGGGTTACATAGGAGGAAAGTTATGAAAAAGAGTGATAGGTTATAGAGGGTGTCAGGAAATGGGTAAGAGAAGGATGAGAATACTGATGAGAGTGGAGTGGACGGAGAAAGGAGCATGAGAGAGAAGATTCAAGTCAGTGAGATAGGAGATGATTATTGACTTTACAATTAAATTCTTGGAGATTGTAGCTGTCAAGGAAGCAAGTATACGGAAGGGAATTCCACAGGCGGGAAGTGCGAGAAAAGAAGCTGATGATGTAGAATTTGCGTTTACATTTTATTGGTTTTACAGTAAAAGGGTGGGGACCTAGTTACTAATCTTGTAACTGGAGTAAATTCATACATAGGGGGCACCAGAGAGCTAAGATCGTCGCAGCAGAAGCCATGAAAGTGTTTCTAGAAGAGACATAGGGAATATGATACGTGAACACACACACACACACAAAAAAAAAAAAAAAAAACGGTGCTAAGGAGAGAGAACAATAAAAGAGCAAGAATTAAGAAGACTTGAGATAACGATGGAGGTTGCATTTGCATTTTTGATGATCAAAGCTGACTGGAAAACAAAACGCCAGAAGAGAATTTCACAAGCGAGAAGAAACATTTAACATAGAACTTACGGTTATAGCTTGTAGTCTCATCTGTAAAATTATAAGACACGCCGCCAATCTAGTCTTCTTTATGTACCGTGTCCCTTCGAGACATAGACGATCCTGGCTCTCCACAACGTTCTGTCCCTTGTAGCGCTTAATAAACTTTGTCTTTCCATTATTTATCCTAAGCTCTGTTCTGCGATCCATATACTTAAGCTCACTATGTAAGTCATATGTTGTTTTTTCTCTGTCCCAGTTGACCTCAATCTGTCCCGTGGGTACCAGATTTTCCAAAATCTCCTTCCTCATTTTGTTTCCCAGAAACCTCGACGGTCTCTGCCTAATGTTAAGTATTGTAAAATGCTCCTTTTTGTTTCCATTTTCTCAGAAACGTCGTTGTTGCTAACATATTCGGTCCACGGTATCCTCAGCATCCTCCTGCAGAACCACATTTCTGTTGCTTTGAGGAGATCATCTATTAATCACTGATATTGCATAGCAGTTCAGTACTCTTTTCCTTGTTTCTAGCGAAGTTTTTCTATTTCTTGATATTCTTCTTAGCTTTAGCTGATTCCAATACGCTTTCATATTTTACTGTCACACTTTTCGTAACAGTTAAAACACTATTTTAATATTTGTCTATATTTATGAGATGAGGCAGTATTTACAGTATTTATATTATTCAGACTATTGTCTTCATCTTTGTTGCCATTTGTACGACGTTTCGGCCGTTGTACGCACCGGCCTTTTTCAGGTGCTAGGAATTTCGAACCAAACTCTTTCTTACAATCACTGGGATAAATCTCATTCCTTACATAGTTGTAATGCTACGATTTGAAGTCATGAGTTATTTCCCTCTAACCATGCAAGTTACTTGTTCAACACTGCTGTAATATTGAACTCATAACTCTAAGAGTCAAGTCAAGAACTAACCAACGTCTATATCCACATTGCCAAAAACAACTGGACAAGAACAACTGGGTCTTATTTTTTAGGACTTATAAACATAAGTGGTGAACAAGTAACAACGGCTGAAACGTCGTACAAATGGCAACAAAGATGAGGACAACAGTCCGAATAAAGTAAATACTATTTTATTATTTAAATTTTCGCACTGGTTTGATTTTAGTATCTCCGATTGGCAAATCGCATTTTTGGATTATCCTTTTGCTAACAACCAATCTAGTAGTACGTTTCAAATCATAAACTCTAGGTCTCACAGTGAAAAATGATATTTATTTTGAATAATACAAAAATGTGGCACAAGGTCAAAATGAAGGATAAGAGATTGCTGGTCTTCAATAAGTCTTATCTTAGACTTAGCTAGCCATTATTACTGATCCAAACATGCCATAGTATTTCTTACATCAAAACAACACATTCTTACTTACCAATCATATTACAGCCACCGTAATACCTCTTAGTCTCTATGTAATCCTAACTAGTTCCCATATATATAATTTGTCTGTAACACAAACAGGAGAGGTTTTGGACATGACAGTAAACTGCATCCATTCTTAAGTGATGTTGTTCCCAGATCCACCCTGACCCAGAATGGTACCACCAGTTAAGGTCTCACCTATGGGCAAATAGTTAACCCCCAAAACTTGGGTCAAAACACTATGAAAGTATAAAAATACACTTTTATAGAAATATATACATAAAAATAGACTTTTATAGAAAAATAAATATTTTTGAAGAAAAACAATTATTCTCAGCAAAACATTTTTGAATACGAAACTAGAAGATTTTCAGTTTTCTAAAATAAAAAAAAAAGAATAAAAACAAAAAAATTTCATTTAAAATCAGACTAAATCAACCTTCTCACTATAACCGAAGATTAAAAAAAAACTTAAAACCCCGCCTTTTTTACATTAAATAACGCACAGAGGTTGATATGCCGTTAAACTAAACTCAATCTCAAAAAAGCAGGAGAGATCATCAGAAGAATTACCATGAAAGTATCAATAGACATAAGCTACGTTACAGCCTTGAGAAAATGACTGAAGCTGAGATGCCAGGTCAGGACTAACAACACTGCAGATTCTTCTTTGGATTTTATCAAAATTTCTAAATATATAGCAGGAGTACCATACTATATATACATAGCAAGGACGAATGCTAGACTTATAAATATCTAAGATATTGCCAGGTGTCTACAGGAAGCAGAGGAAAACTAAAACATGGTTGGACGTGAAGAGATAACATTATTCTCGGGTCACTAACTAATGAGTGGTAGGCACTCAATAAGCTTGTTCGAGCTCGTAAACGTTGAACTTTCACCTATCATGATGGATGGGTGGCCTCTCAAGGAGATTTCTTGTCTTGAACGTCTGTTAGAAACCAAGCTCTCCCCAGACCTCAAGTAGAACTTATATATACGGAATGAGTCAAAGTTATGTTAACACTAGTATGAAAGAAATAATTTATTCGGAGTTTACTGAATAGTCTCCACCTGGCTACCAGAATGATTGATACACAAAAACTAGCGATCAACAGTACAATTGGGCCTTGACACTCATTTCACGGGAAATATTTGATATTACACCTTTTATTCTGTCCTTTGAGTTCTTCAATGTCTCTAACTTTTTGCTATACACGCGATCCTTTTATTATGCCCCATAACCAGAAGTCACAGGGGGTCAGATCTGGAGAGTGTGGTGGCCATGCCAACGGTCTGCCGCGACCTATCCAACGATTTGGGAAAGTTTGATCGTAACAAGCGCGAACAGTACGGGCAATATTAACATAATTTTGACTCACCATATAGCGTTATGTTAACCCTAGTATGAGGGAACATTTATTCAGAGTTTACTGAACGGTCTCCACCTGCCACCAGGACGATTGGTGCACAAAACCTAGCGATCAGCAGGACAATTAAGTGCCTTGACACACATTACATCTTTTATTCTGTTCTTGCGTTCTTCAATGTCTGTAACCTTTTATTTCTTTTTTTCTTTTTTTTCTTTTTCTTTTTTTGCTATACACGCGATCCTTTATCATACCCTATAACCAGAAGTCACAGGGGGTCAGTTCAAGGTAGTGCGGTGACCATGCCAACGGTCTGCCGCGACCTATCCAACAATTTGTGGAAGTTTGATCGAGACAAGCGCGAAAAGTACAAGCAAAATTGTTAACATAATTTTGTCTCACCCTTTATATCCGATCTAAAGATTCTGAAAAAATGGTTGGATGATTGTACTGCCCCACGAGTAATTATCTGACCCCCATCCTACTATGTTCTATCTTTAAATGAGCCAGTTCAAAAAATAAAAAACTAAAAAAAAACTAGTATCCTGCCGCATCTGATCCGGTGCTACAGTGTCCTCGATCGCATGGCTTGTATATATATATATATATATATATATATATATATATATATATATATATATCACACACACACACACACACACGCACGCACGCACGCAGGCAAGCACACAAAAAAAATCAAGTATAGGGTACGTATAGATGGGATAATATTTCGTATCCAAAGAAACACTATTCTTTAAAAAGTGCTCAATACATAGTAGAGCTAATAATATTTATTCAGTAATTATAACATGAATATGTTATAATATCACTACAAAAGTAGCTATTTTGTTTCGACATTTCTTGAGTCTTAACAGGAAATGTCGAAACAAAATAGCTACTTTTGTTGTGATATTATAACATATTCATGATATATATATATATATAATGGTACTGGTAAAATGGTTGGTTGATTGTACCACTCCAATAAGTATCTGGCTACCCCTGCTATATTCTATCTTTACTAAAGACAGATCAGACCAATGTAGCATCAAGGCATATATCGGTTAAAGCTACACAGTCTTCACTTGACTATCTTGATTAGAGCAGATAGACTAAACTATCGCCCGGTTTACACTCCACCCATATCTATTGAACAGGTGAAGAGGCTCATCCCTTGTTTCCTGTTTAGGATGTGGTTTCCGGCTTTCTCTTTTCCAATCTTTTCATTCTTTTCTTTTTGTTCTCAATTTGGAGTAGATAGACTAAACTATCGCCCGGTTTACACTCCACCCATGTCTATTGAACAGGTGAAGAGGCTCATCCCTTGTTTCCTGTTTAGGATGTGGCTTCCAGCTTCCTCTTTTCCAATCTTTTCACTTTTTTTTTCAAATTGGTGTAGATAGACTAAACTATCGCCCGGTTTACACTCCACCCACGTCTATTGAACAGGTGAAGAGGCTCATCCCTTGTTTCCTGTTTAGGATGTGGTTTCCGGCTTTCTCTTTTCCAATCTTTTCACTCTTACGTAGCCCCCTGCTCATCAGTGGCGTTACCGCCTTGCTCGGGGTGATATGATTAAAAAAAAAAAGTTCAAAATCGTCTACGGGGCCTTGTGGGTCATTAAATATGTTAGACTCAAAAATACCTTTCCCACATATAAAATTTGCGAGCCTCTCACTTTTCCGCTATTTCCATAGTATATGTTCTGGCGAGCTACATTTTTTAGTCCCACGAACCCTGACCTTTATAACTGGGGCCCGCCATGCCGCGTACACAAGGGTAAATCATCCAGATTATCTCCGTGTTTCTATAGTAAGATTAACTGCTGCTTTGTAGAATAGATTCCTGGTAGAATGTTATCTCAACATTAATCTTTTCAATTCTAGGGTTAACTTTTCTCTTTCCTACCTTTCCCATGAACTTCTCCTCTTGCTCTTTGTTATTTTTAGGCAACACCACACAGGAACCCTCTACTTTGAGTAGCTCTTGGGTCTTATATTGAGTGAAGATTAGTAGTAAAAAATAAATGGCAGGAAATAAGTCATATTATTTCGTAATCAGAACTTTTACTGTTACTCATTTGTTTTCCTCAATAGGAGTAAATAGGTTCCTCTATCGTTCGATTCACGTTCCTCCACAATCT
The DNA here is from genome assembly GCA_037127315.1 of Ascarosepion bandense. Taxonomy (NCBI): domain Eukaryota; kingdom Metazoa; phylum Mollusca; class Cephalopoda; order Sepiida; family Sepiidae; genus Ascarosepion; species Ascarosepion bandense. Next base: position 2,122,289 of record JBBBDQ010001918.1, on the reverse strand, counting down.
TTTGAACAGGAGTAGAGGTCCATCCTCTTTTTCCTGTTCAGGATTGTGTTTCTGATTCTTTCTAAAGTCTAATTCTAATGTCTCCGTCTGAACTTTAAAATATTATTTTCTGTCTTTCTTCAATCGGATTAAATAGAGTATTTACATTATTCAGACTATTGTTCTCATCTTTGTTGCCATTTGTACGACGTTTCGGCCGTTGTACGCTCCGGACTTCTTCAGGTGCTAGGAATTTCAAACCGAAAATTTTATTACAATCACTGGGGTATAGGATCTTCATTCCTACAGCAGTGGGGAACAAGTGACTTACAGGGTTAGAGGGAGGTAACTCATGACTACCAGAAGAGGCGGTAGAGATATCATATACCACAGTGATTGTAATAAATGGTTCGGTTCGAAATTCCTAACACTTGAAAAAGGCCGGAGCGTACAATGGCCGAAACGTCGTGCAAATGGCAACAAAGAGGAGGACAATAGTCCGAATAAAGTAAATATTGTAGATACTACTTCATCTCAGAAATATAAACAAATACAGTATAGATAGGTTCGTTTACTGATTTTTTTTCTAACTGGATTAGAGTTTTCTTTGTGTAAAACAAATTCATAGATTTGTGAAAAAAAAGACACTGAAGTCACTTCGTTTAATTTGTAATGTGCTTTCTTTCATTCTTCTTTTATGTGCCATGTCCTTTTAGGACGTAGGCGATCATGGGTTTCCACATCTCCCTGTTCCTGGTGGCTCTTAGCATGCTTTCTCCTGTTGCACCATGCAACCCTCGTTCCGTCATCCACCAGATCAGGTCCTTCAAATATGTTATCCGCTGCTTTCCCCTGTCTGTTTTACCCTCTATCTGGCCTGTTCGTATCAGGTTTTCCAAGCTCTCCTTCCTTATTGCATGTCCCAGGAACTTTAGCTGTCTTTTCCTAATGGTCAATATTAATTTCCTTTTCGTTTCCATCCTTTCCAAAACCTCGTCATTGCTCACATGCTCGATCCATCATATCCGCAGCATCCTTCTGTAGAACCACATTTCAGCTACTTCAAGTTTTTCCTTCATCTTTGAAGATATTGTCCAACATGCACTGTCATATTGAAGAACCAACATCACATATCAATCCACTACTCTCGTCTTTGTTTCTAGTGAAATTGTCCTGTTTCTTAATACTTTACTCAACTTCTGGAATACTTCTTTCGCCATGCCAATTCGCCTTCGGATCTCAGTGTCGTACTTTCTGTCTTCTGTTAGAACACTTCCTAGATATATAAATTTCTGTACCTTCTTGATTTTAGAGTCCCTCACCTGTAATTGCTATTTTGGGCTGCCCTTTTTGCTGATGACCATGCATTCGGTTTTCTTGCAGTTTATTTCTATTCCTTTCTTGTCACTCTCTTCAGCTACCTTCTGTAGGAGGTCTTGTAGTTTCCTTTCTGTGTCTGCTATCAACACTGTATCATCTGCGTACCTTAGGTTGTTTAAATTGTGACCTCCGATGACGAATCTTGGCATAACTTTCATGTATATAAATGTATGTAGAAAAAATGTGTTTTCCCAAGACAACATGAGCAAATGTATTCACGCCTTCATCGGGCAATGGAGCACATTCATTTTAAATGGGAATTATTGCTAAACTGGATAACCTTTTGTCTCCCATTTTAGATCGCATATAATGTTTTAGTTTGCTGAAATATCTGCTGAAACTTGTTACAGTCACTGGTGCAGTAAACCCAGTGTTTTCAAACTCTGGTCCGCGGACCACAGGGGGTACGCAAGGATAAGATAGGGGGTCCATGGATTAACTCATCACGTGAAATTCAAAGTATAAATTTTCAATGTCTGGATATTTGTTTTTACTTATTAATGTTATCAAATGACAAAAGCTTGCACTATCACCCATTACATGTCAACGTTATTTATACAAAAATTATTTTACACATGCAAGAATTTTAAGTAAGCTTAACCTTCTAGGGCCATTCGTATCATATTTGATACAGTATGAAAACAAGCCTTGAAAGAAATATTTTCATGAAAAATTTTTTAAGAGAAATATTTTATAAATTTCAAATGAAAGCAGTACTGACTGCTCAGTTAATGAATACCAGATGTTTCCTTATAGGGAAATACCAAATGTTTCCTTATAGGAAAATACTGTATCAAATATGATACGAATGGCCCTAGAGGGTTAAAACCAGTTTTTATTACGTTAATGCAAAACTATTTTTAGTAAAAATTTATGTATAAATTTCATAAGCGTTTAGTGTGGGTTCCTAGACTAAAACTTGAACTATAAAAAGGTCCGTAAGTCAAAAAGATTTGAAAAAAACCTGGTGTAAAAAATACACGCAATGCAATACCCGATTTTGGCAGCTAATGATGCTGTTGTCTGCTCTTTCGCTGTTCGTCTCTGTGATCCACCTTCTATATAGTTTCAGACCGAAAAAATGCCATTGGAAATTTAATAAAAATTTGTATTAGTTCTAATGTTTAATCTTAAACATTTTTATATGAAAATTATTTTATTAAAACTTAGAATGTTGGTTGAAAAATAACAGCTGACAAGTATCCACAAAAGAAGATAAAAAACTTTTATGCTGAAGTGATTTCAAAGTTTTTAAAGCAAAAGTTCAAAGTTTTTATAGCAAATGTTCAAAGCGAGAATTTTCCTACGGTTTATCAGTGAAATCTGAGAAAAATCTTTCTGAGACTATGAAATGAAAATATGCCATTTCCAATACCCAATAAACCCTTTTGCTATTCTTTCATTTTATGTAGGTACCTCCACTCCATTTTCGATACCTAAGTTTTAAATTGAATTTTTAAAAATATAACCTTTTTCTTGAAACTTTAATTTTAGCTTAATTGAAAGTTAAAAGATTAAATTTATTATTTCCACTAAGTAAAATACTTGGGTGTATTTCAAACATAAAATATGTTATATTAATTTTCTTGTGATTTTTTTATTTATTTTTCAGTCATATATTTGAGCGATCGACACATTTGTAAACAAACGTTAATTCTCGGTTTTAAAAATCTTTCAAAATAAAATATACATATCTCACTCGTTATGTTTTGAAAAATTATCAATTTTAAAATTAAACTAATCTGATTTAAAACAAATATTAGTGGTTTATGGCATGAAATTTAAAATAAAAGTATTTATTAATCACAAAGGTCTGACTTGGTGACCTTTCAGGTAGGCGATGACAGCACCTATTAATCAATTTAGAACTATGGTGACCAAAAGTTGACATCACCCAGTTTAACATTTTGTAAGGGGGAACAACCCTTAAAACATGTGACCTTTTAATGATAAGTCTCCTATAAATTTCCATAGTAAAAGAAAATGTGTAGTATAACATATTCAAAGAAAATTGGAAATTATTTTTAAAATTTTAATTCTAAATGATTTGTATTAAGCTTATGAATTTTCTATTTGTAAATAAAGTTTTTTCAATAAATTAATAAATGAAGACACTGAGTAACTGGAAGAAATTTTTAAAAAATGTTTGAAACTTTAATTAACAAAGAAAAAATGAAAATTCTTATAAAAATTCATTATTTATGGACATTTTTTTTTCTTCAGAATATCATATCCTAAAATTATATTATTTATAAAATCAATTAAAACTTTAAAAATAGCACAGATTTCATGCATTTTTGATTTTACTATTCGGGGCAGATTTTCGGAAAAAAGTTTCTGCTAATTAAAAAAAAATTACATGATTTTCATTCTTCAATGAATCCTGCATTTAACTAATAAATAAAAAATTGGTATAGATAATGTATTTCTAGAAGTTTTATGCAATTAATTGAAGTAGGGGGTAACAGATTATACAAAAATATTTTTACCGTGATTTTCTAAAAATAATAATTGTATAAATAATTTAATTCATTTGTGAATAAGTCATGAAAGTTTCGATAAAATCAGACAATTGATTTTTGCAAGAATTTTCAACTTAATGTGTCTTTCAACGCCAAAAAACGACTTGCGTAATATTACGTTTTACTTAATAGTCACATTAAGTAAACATAGCGTGAATCACTGACTGCAGTGAAAACAAAAAAGAAATTCTAATTGTTCAGGATGTGGTTTCCCTGTTCAGGATGTCTTTTCCAATCTTTTCACTTTTCTTTTTTTTTCTTTTTCATTTTTTTTTTTCAATTGGAGTAGATTGACTAAACTATCGCCCGGTTCATACTCCACCCACGTCTATTGTACAGGTTTAGAGGCTCATCCCTTGTTCCCTGTTCAGGATGTGTTTTCCGGCGTTCTCTTTTCCAAATCTTTTCACTCTCACGTAGCCCCCTGCACATCAGTGGCGTTACCGCCTTCCTCGGGGTGATATGATTTTTAAAAAAAATGTAACCCCTGCAAAACAGCTTGGGGCGATATGATTCTATAAAAAACATCTAAGATGTTTCTTTTGGGGGATCAGACAAAAATCCAACAGAAAGTTGAAAAACAAAGTGACAAAATAAAACACCTCAAGCAAAATGCATTAAATAGAAAATTATTAAAATGATATTTTTGTTTTTGAAGCTTTAATATTACTTATAATGTTAATAATCATTATTCTATAACAATAATGTGCTTATAATTAAATATATGTAATATATATATATATTAGTTGTGGTGCAGTGCATCTAAGCTCAGAACAAGAAATCACAGAGTCGATTTCGAATTCCAGTTGAATTCGTTGCGTTCACTCACGCGCCATTGCCCTTGGGAAAGCTATTAATCCGTCTTTTCCCTCCAGCTGTTGATTAAACAAAAGAACAGATTGGGTTCTACAGCCTTGGGTGGCAACCGGTCTACTATTGAAAGAAATGGCAACCTATTGCAGGAAAATTTTCTGCTCGGTCAGTCATGTCCCTTTCGAGACATGATCACCCATGTGTGTATAATATATAAATTAATAATAAATTATTTCCTCGTGCATTTTTATGAATAAACATTACATTTACTATTTATGAATAATAATTCTTTTTTATGTTCCGTGTCCCTTCAAGACGTAGGGGATTACGTCATCCACATCTGATTATCCTTTGTAGCTCTTAATACATTTAGTCTTGTTATTTCTCCAAAACCCTGTTCTGCTCAAGTCCATCAAGTACGTCACGCGCTGTTTTTTTCTGTCCCTCTTTCACTCTATCCGCCTTGTGAGTATTAAATTCTCCAAGCCCTCGTTTCTCGTTGAGAATCCCAGAAACTTCAGCTGTCTCTTCATGATCTTAATTATATATTTCCTTTTTTATTTCATTCTTTCCAAAATCTTGTCGTTGCTCACATGTTCGGTCCGTAGTACCTTCAGCATCCACCTCTAGAAACACGTTTCTATTCGCTCGAATTGCTCCTTCTTCTTTGACGAAATTTTCTACTATAGAGGAAGACAGATATCACGTAACAGTCCAGTACACTTTTTTTGTTTCCAGCGAAATTTTTCTATTTTCTAATACCCTGCTTAGTTTTTGGAATGCATCTTTGGCCATCCAAATACGCCTTCGGACCTCGGAGTTGCACTTTCCGTCCTCTGTTTAAAAATACTTCCCAGGTATTTAAATTTCTGTATCTGCTTGACCCCCGATCTGTCTTTGTCTCCTCTGCTCTGCTATATAGGAGGACGAATATCAAGTAACAGTTCAGTAAGTCTTTTGTTTCTAACTAAATGTTTCCTTTCCTTTAATACTTCCTTTCATACTAAATAAGACAATACAAGAAAATTGATATTATCTTTAAAATATCTGCTTTAATAATATAATCATTTGTTAAGGAAAAAATCATTTAATATATATCCGATAGTTTCTTGAGGTAAAGAAAATATCGGTTTCTACGGTATTATTATATTTTTTTATTTAAGATTAAAAAAGGTTTATTTAATGAACGTTTCTTTAAGAAAGTATATCTGGTGTAATAAAAAAATTGAATATCGTTATCTTTGCATTATTTTCTTATTGAAAATACAGGTTTCTTTAAAGTTTAATGTTTACTGCATGTTTATGAATAAACATTGCATTACTTTGTGGGTACCGAATTTTAGTTACGGCATACACTTTCTTTAACACAAATAAAAAAATGAATACAATTCTCTCTATTATAATAAATAGCATATTATATATATATATATATATATATATATATATATATATACTGTGAAATATAAGAGACAATGAATGTCCATTATTATGTTTAATCACGAGCAGTTCTAAACGTCGTATTTTGGCTTTAATTTCAGTTGAAATTAAAAACAAAATTTCTCCAACATTTGGAGAATTTTTTATTAAGTTGGTTCTAAGCTTTCAGCTCACATGAGCCATCTTCAGAGAGGTTATAGATGCTTAGTGGAGTTTTATGTCAACACAAGATAAAATCGTCGCTGATGGTGAATGTTATTGTGTTACCATCCTTATAACCTCTCTGAAGATGGCTTATGTGAGCCGAAAGCTTAGAACCAACTTAATAAAAATTACCCAAATGTTGGAGAATTTTTATCTTTATTTTCAACTGAAATTAAAGCCAAAATACGATGTTTACAACGGCTCATGATTAAACATAATAGACATTGATTGTCTTTTATATTTAACAGTATATGTCTAGAAAATTATTTGCTGCCTCGATACACATATATATATATATATATATATATATATATATATGTTGCATATCGAAAGCATGGTGTTTAAAACAACCGACAAACCGAAGATTTACACAAGGTACGGCATTTTTTTTTTTTGCTAAAAATATGGACGAAATCGTAAACCTAAAATTAAATTTTGAAAATAACTCCTATTACGATGATTTATAAAGTTTCAAACATCTTTAATTGCTTCCAGCCACTCAGTGTTTTTGGTTATTAATTTATTACGTAAATACTTTGTTAACAAATCGAAAGTTTTAAACATTTTAATTTAATTTTAGTTAGTAGGTAACGAAATCGTTACGAGAGTTTACAATGGATAATGTAATATTAGTTAACTCTGTTTTATGGGTGGGGTTTTCGATGAAAAACCCATTCATTTGAAAATACTTGCAAAAATCAAATAATTGTTGGATTTTAATGAAACTTTTAGGGGTTAGTTACAAATTAATTAAATTATTTTTAAAACAATTATTTTTTAAAAAGTCTTGGTAAAAGTATTTTTTTACATCTGTTACCCACCTCCACGTGAATTCATAAAATTTTAAGAAATTAAATTCTTTGGAAAATTGGTTTTATTAGTTAAACGCGGGACTAACTGGTAATGTAAATAATCTATTACTTATTTATAAGTAATTGAATATTACATTCCTTATTACTTATTTAAAAAAGCATTCTCCTCATAGAATAATAAAAAATGCAATAAACCTATGACATTATTTAATTTGATAAGCTTTTATTGAAAAATTGAGAAATTTTTTAAAAATCTGATAATTTTAGATTCGAATCAATATAATTTTTGTTTGAAATATACCAGAGCATTTTGCGTACTGGAAACATTAAATTTAATCATTTAGCTTTCAATTAAAAATAAAGATAAAGTTTCAAGAAGACTATTTTATTTTTAAAAATTTACTTTAAAAGTTAGTTATCGAAAATGATTGGACGTAGCTACATTAGACGAATATTTCTTAGACCAATATTCTTTAGACGAATGTTCCTATCTGGCGGCTCGACTGCAGCCACTTCCCCATCGTCGAAATGTGGCCACATTTCGACGATTTCCCTTTGTCTGTTCTATAAATACTTTCATGGCTTCTGCACAGACGAACTTAAGTCACTGGTGCCTCCTCAACAGGTGTTTACTCGTGCAACCAGACTGGCAACTGGGTCCCACCCATTCACAGTCAGGTTAGCCAAATGCAGCCGACAATTCTACTCCTGCAGCTTCTTCTCTCGCACTTCCCGCCTGTGGAACTCGCTCCCGTATTCTTGCTTTCCTGACGGCGACAACCTCCAGATATTTAAATGCAAAATCAATACTCATCTACTAACCACTGGACTCTAGCTCTCTCCCCACCCCTGTATAACCTTCCCTTTCTCTCCACCTATGTATCTGTCATCGCACCTGCTTTCTCAGCTTTCTATTGTTCCTTTCTAACTAGCTTGTACTCCTCACTTTTTTCTAATTGATCTTTTTACATTTATGTACATTTATGTAGCCCCCTGCACATCAGTGGCGTTTCCGCCTTGCTCGGGGTGAAATGATTAAAAAAATAAAAATAAAAAAATAAAAAAATAAAAATAAAAATAAAAAAATAAAAATGAAGAAAAAGGATTTGATATGCTGTTAAACAAATCAATCAATCCAGCCGTTGATTCTTATTTATTCCAGGCTGTTGCAGGATTTTACAAGCACAAACTAATCTGATTGTTTTTGTGTACATTTAACATTTTCTTCCTCGTTAATTATTTATTCATTCTGAAGTCAGTTGCAGAATTACGCGTCATGTTTCTCTGAACTGTCTTTCTTTTTTCTCCGTTTTATTAGTTCTCCCCGACTCCTGTGGGCATGCGAATGGACAAGACACGCTCTACCCACACCCGCCTACCCCTTACAATGCTGGAAAATGAAATTAAAATAAAGAAAAAATAACAAAAAGCATGTCATTTGCTCTTCTCGGTTTGGTGTCATAAAACGATGGCGTCAAGAAAAAAACCGGCGATTGTCATCTTGTCTCCATTATCGGACAACCGGGTCGGAATGGTTGGGAAATGTCTGTGAAGTGAGGTTACCCATGTCGCGTCGTTGTTTAGTCCGATTGGGGGTGGAGTTGTCTTGTGGAGGGACAGAGTGCGAGTCGAGAGAGTAAAAGTTAGTTTTGATATCTTTTATATATCTTCGGCTGTTGTCCTTTTAATTGTTCCTTTAATCAAAAGAAAAGCAAGAACTTTTTTTTATAACAGTGACAGAAGTTCAGACTAAAATTGATTTGATTACGATCTTCTTTCCTTTATTTTTCTTCTTTCTTCGTATCCGTGAATATTAAATAAGCAACAAGGAAGTCTTAAAGAAACTGGCAACAAAAATAACGTTGGTACTACGAATAAAGATTTTTTTTCTTTTTACACTAATGTTCATCCTTTACAAGGCCCGTGAACCACTCAGAATAGGGTTATGTTTTGAAGCAATTATTGCATTTTATCAGTTATAAAAGTTAGTATTTACATTATTTTCATTGTTCGGATGTGTGTTGTGATGCAGTGGATTTCGACTCGGAACTAGAAATCGGGGAGCCGAGTTCGAATTCCTTGCATTCACTTACGCGCAAATACCCTTGGGAAATGTATTAATCCGTCTCTTTCCTCCGGTTATGCTTTAAATAACAGGACAGAGTAGGTTCTATAGCCTTGGCTGGCAACCAGTCTACCGTAGAAAACAATGGCAAACTACTGCGGGAGAATCTTCTACCTGGTCAGTCATATCCCTTTCGAGACATGATCGCCTAAAGCGTGTATCACATATAGCACTTAACTGACTGTAAGGATATGCGTTGTGTTGCAGTGGATATCGGCCCGGAACAAGAAATCGGGGACCCGAGTTCGAATTCCATTTGAATTCCTTGCATTTACTTACGAGCAAATACCCTTGGGAAAGATATTAATCCGTCTCTTCCCTACAAATAGTTATAGTTTAAATAGCAGGACAGATTGCGTTATATAGTTTTGGCTGGCAACCACTCTACCGCAATAAGCAATGGTAACCTACTGCGGGACAATTTTCTGCCCAGTCAGTCATGTCTCGAAAGAGACATGATCGCCTAAAGCGTGTATCACGTATAACACTTAACTGACTGATTGTATTTTATCAGTTATAAAGGTTATTATTTACATTGTTTGGACTGTTATCCCCATCTTTGATGTCATATTTACTAGGTTTCGCCCGTTCTGATTGGAATTTTGAACTGAACCCTTTAATTCGATCAATGGGGTAGATTGTTCTCGTTCCATGAGTCATGCCACTTTTGGATGACTTATCTCCATTTAACTCAGCTAAGTATTTTTATTCACCACAGCTCTAGCCAGATATTGAACTCACAACTCTTTGATTCAAATCACTGGACCCAATCAACGCTTTTATACACTGGACCATGTATCCTTGAGGAGTTACTTGATTTGAGTGTTCAATACCTATCTACATTATTTCAAGATTGGAAATATTTTTAAATCCGAAGAACTTTTTTTTTTAGATAATAATGGTTTAGTGATACAATTCTTACTAATTAAAGAATAACTGGAGGGAGAAGAATCGCCTTTATACATTTCCCAAGAGTATTTGCGCGCAAATTAATATAATGAAGCCAACTGAAATTGGAACTCGGTTCTTTGATTAACAGTTTCAAATCAATCATTATCCACTACACCACCCGCGCAAGTTTACAACACCTGGTATTATCAAGTGGTCATCCATTTAGGTACTAACCAGGTTCGACGTTGCTTAACTTTAGTGATCGCACAAGAACCAGTGTCTCAACGTAATGTGGTTGCAAGCCGAAATTACTATGCAAGTTTACTTTTGACCTAAAATAACATTCAATGCCATTGGATATTTCGACCCTTACAGGATGCTTCTGGCCGTTAGGACTTGAGGTCTGAGTTGATTTTAAATCCCAATAGGCGTCTAAATCATGGTGTTTCCTTGAGAAATTACCTCGTTCATCGGGATAGGTGATTGTCAAGTGTCGTTAGTATGTTTTTATTCATTTCACCCCAAGCAAGGCAATAAAGCCACTAACACGCACTAGGTTACTGAGCGTTACAGAATACCATAAAAATAACGACTAAGAAGACAGAACAATAAAAGGATAAAAAATTATAAAACAAAACATGACGATTGGCATTGCACTTCCATTTTTTAAAATGAAAGTTCATTAAGAAGAAACAAGCCAGAAGAGAGTTCCACAAGTGACAAGTGTGAGAGAAGAAATAGAATAGAACTTGCGGTTACATCTCAGTTAAGTGCCATACGTGATACACGCATAAGCGATATTATCACGAAAGATACATGACTGACTGGGCAGAAGATTTTTCCGCAGTAGGTTGCCATTATTTTCTGCATTAAACTGGTTGCCAACTAAAATTTTAGAACCCAATCTGTCTTGATATTTAACCCATAGCTGGAGGGAAGAAACGAAATAATACCTTTCTCAGGGGTATTTGCGTGTAAGTGAATGCAACGAATTCAAATGGAATTAGAACTCGCCTCCCTGATTTCTCGTTCCGAGCCGATATCAAGAAACGCATCTAGCCATTTCAGAAATTGATGAGACCTTAACGACAATCCAGTACTTTTGAAGTCATTTTTCATCGGATTGCGGTGTCACATTTTTCATTTGCTGATTGATTTGTCATATTAAAAAAGACAATGAAAATTTGAAGCGAAAAATGTATAGAGAAAAACCGCCATTCCTAATTCTCTCTAGAAGAATTGTTTTGTTTTGTTTTTTTGTTTTTTTCTCTTTGACGAAAAGTGAGATTTTGTTTTTTATGAGTATTAATGTTCCTTTTGTTATTTTCCGCGAAAATTTTCTTTTTGGGGTTTGTTCGTTGTTTGTCTGCTGCCGAACAAGGAAGTAAATCTTTTGATTGCTTCGACTATTCAATTTCTTTCTTAAAGCTGTTGATAAAAGAAATAAAGACCTAACAAGAATGTTAATATTATTGTCACCGGTCGGGAGGCTGGTCTAAATGAGGAGACCGGAAGGAAAGAAGGAAGGAAAAAAAAAATGTAACAAAAGAAAAAAAGAAATGAAGGAAGGCGTACAAAAAGAAAACTGGTAACAGGAGAGGGGAAAAATAGAGAGAATGAAAAAAAAAAAAACGAAAGTAAAAAAGGTAAAAATGAAGAGAATTTTTTTTTTTTTTTGTTAATCATATCACCCCAAGCAAGGCGAAAACGCCACTGATGCGCAGGGGGCTACATAAGAGTGAAAAGAAAAGATTTGAAAAGAAAAGCCACAGACAAAGATTCTGTCACTTATATTAATGACTATTGTGCATTTATTTTTGTGTGTGTATATATATCTAAATTTATATAATAAATGGAGTTTTGTGTGTGTGTGTGTGTGTGTGTGTGTGTGTGTGTGTGTGTGTGTGTGTGTGTGTGTGTGTGTGTCTGTTACCTATAGACTCCGAAACGGTTGAACCGATTTTCTTGAAAATTTACACAGTTGTACTATAAGCGTCTGCAAGTGTTCTTAGCTAGGTTTTGTGTCGAGGTACCCCGATAAATATCGAAAATCGATAGTCGAAAAAATCGGGTTATAGAAGGAATGGTCCGATTTTAATCGAATTTGATACATTCATAGACAAAGACATAAGAAACGATATTCAGAAGTCTCAAGGTTGCAGTTCTTACAATAGTGCAGAAAATTTGATATCGATACCAGGCAATCAAAATTTGACTTACATCCATTCATTTTTCTTTCAGTCTACGGTTTCGCTTTAACTGGAAACAACTATTGCTTTTTAGACTTTCGTGCCAACGTCCAAAGAGTCTGAGCTCCAGGACCATGCATTCGTTTTAAAGCTTTCATTACACCCGAGCAACGCCGGGCTATACTGCTAGTATATATATATATATATATATATATATATATATATATCCTGCCTCACTCATGGGGAAAGAGAGAGAGACAATAGCGAGGCAGCGTCGGCTCAGTTCATCCTCTTTACTACAAGTTATTAAATTTTACTACCAGTTATGAAAGCTGTTGCCACTTGTTTGCTCTTTAACAGTACCTTATTATTGTTTTTTTTTTCGGTAATTATGTCGTTGAATATAATCTCTATTATAATAAAGACTAGATCGATAGATCGATAGATAGATAATCAAATCTGTAAGTGGAAAGGATAATCCATGTCGGTCCTTTTAATATAAAATATTAAAAAGATGGATCCATAAAAGCTAAATGTATAGTGATATGATACACATCAAGGAAAAACTTTACTCATTATCGAAAACGGTTATAATATATATCTTATTTCAATGGGGAAGTTTTTAATACGGGTCTCATCAACCCGAAAATACAAATGGAAATTTATTTTCATTCTGATGAGACGGATGTTAAAAAATTTTCCATTGAAATAAATTATAAATTATAATAGTCTTCGATGATGCATTAAGTTTTTCCTTTATATATATATATTGAACAGGTGTAGAGGATCATCCCTTGTTCCCTGTTTAGGATGTGGTTTCCGGCTTTCTCTTTTCCAATCTTTTCACTTTTCTTCTTTTTTTTTTCTCAATTGGAGTAGATAGACTAAACTATCACCCAGTTCACACTCCACCCACATCTATTGAACAGGTGAAGAGGCTCATCCCTTGTTCCCTGTTTAGGATGTGGTTTCCGGCTTTCTCTTTTCCAATCTTTTCACTTTTCTTTTTTTTTTTTTTCAATTGGAGTAGATAGACTAAACTATCGCCCGGTTCACACTCCACCCACGTCTATTGAACAGGTGAAGAGGCTCATCCCTTGTTCCCTGTTTAGGATGTGTTTTCCAGCTTTCTCTTTTCCAATCTTTTCACTCTTATGTAGCCCCCTGCACATCAGTGGCGTTACCGCCTTGCTCGGGGTGATATGATTAATATATATATATATATATATATATATATATATATATATATATATATATATATAGTAAAGTAGTGTATAATTGTGAATGGTTACCAGAACAGGAAGTAGACGAGGGAGCAAAAAGACAAACTGTACTAAGAGATACAAAAGACAAGAAATTGTGGAGGGCCATGACCACCCATATTCTGAAAGGATATGGCTTATAGAAGCAGAAGAAGAAGAAGAAGATACATGATAACAAATTTTCATTATTCTTCATATACTTCTTTTTCATATTTGTCATTTTGTTTTATGTTCAAAGAGCATTTGAGGATCAGAAAGATAAATTTGTCACATGCATATTACACGCTTGTATTGTTTTTGAGTCATGATTGACTTGGCAGCAGAATTCGTGCATTAGACTTGTTGCCAACCAAGGCCTAGTCTTTCCTATTTAACCCATAACTGGTGGGAGGAAAGATGGATCCATATCTTTCCGAAATGTATGTTTATATAACTGAATGAAACAGATTTGACCAGAATTAGAATTTTGCTTTCATTTTTTATTCTGAGTTATTATCATTAATCGCACCACCTGCGATGCTAAACTTACAGCGCCTAGTATTCCCACGTGGTGGTCTATCTAAGTGCTAAACAGTTTCAATATTGCTCAAGTTTGGTTATCAGATGTTTTCGATTATGTTGCACATTAGTAGAATAGAATCGAAATATTCCTTTCTACCGCCCGGTTCACACTCCACCCACGTCTATTGAACAGGTGAAGAGGCTCATCCCTTGTTCCCTGTTTAGGACTTGGTTTCCGGCTTTCTCTTGTCCAATCTATTCACTCTTACATAACCCCCTGCACACCAGTGGCCTTACCGCCTTGCTCGGGGTGATATGATTAAAAAAAAAAATATATATATATATATATATATGAAATTTGGCTAAGCAGTTACTTCCCCACTACTTAGCACTACTTACTCAAAGGTCAAGCCACATACCTTCAACTAACAAAAAAGAAATTACAACTAAAATTCCGCTAGCTTCACCCTATAGAAACCAATATCTCCCAAGCCCTTCCTTTAATAGCGCAAACCTCTGGGTTTAGAATTTTTCCTCGTTCTTTGTTTATATGGAGTTGAGAATGCATGTCTTAAAATGACATGTTGTAATACAATAAATGGCTATTCCCCTCTAAGTTTTATCTGAATTTACAGATAAATAAATGTGTGTGTGTGTGCGCGCGCGCGCGTGCGAGAGAGAGAGAGAGAGATTATTATACAGTTACTGGTCGGAGTCAAATTAGACCTGCAAACAGTTGTATCGAAAGTGCTCAATACACATTTAAAGAAGAAATAAAAGATAAAGAATTAACATGCAGATGTTTTGAATATTAAAATTGGGAAAGTCAGCCGGTTATGTGAGCATGATTTCAAATTTTCCCTGTCGCCAAGCATTATAAACTGGCTGATATATGACTGTGAAGGGTGGATAAGATATATAATCCCAACAAAGTTATTAAGAAATTTAACAAATGGAAAACGTTTCATTGAAAATAACACATCACTAAATAAGTTCCGGGTCTGACATATAGATGGTGCTACTAATAAAAGAATTCATATGATTTTTATAAAGTATTAATCTTCAAATAGCACGTAACAAAATTTGGGTCCAATCGGATTATTAGTTCACAAATTACAGTTATTTAAGTGAAGCTGCTGTTGTAAATTTTCAAAACAATGGATAAATCTGAATTGCGCGCGTTGATAAAGCATTGTATTCTGATGGAAAAAATACTGTTCAAGCAAAGCAATGGCTTGATAATTGTTATACTGACTCTGCTCCATCAAAAACAACGGTTAAGAGGTGGTATGCTGACTTTAAATGCGGTCGTGCAAACACAAATGATGCTAAACGCTCAGGTCGCCCCAAATCGGCAGCTGACCCGGACCCCCTCCCCAAGAAAAAACAAAACTTCATTTTGGCCGATTGTAAATTGAAGTTGCGTGAGATAGCAGAGGAGTTGAACATGTCAGAAGGCATTGTATTCACCATTTTGCATGAACATTTGTTAATAAGAAAATTGTGTTCAAAGTGGGTACTACATTTGCTCACAGTCGATCAAAAACAACAACGGGTCGACGATTCAGAGCATTGTTTGCAACTGTTTCAAGGCAACAAGGAGATTTTGCGTAACTATGTGATAATGAGTGAAACATGGATCCACCAGCTCACTCCGAAATCAAATTGGCAGTCAGCTGAGTGAACAGCAGCAGGTAAAAGCCGTCCAAAGTGACCAAAGATTTAAACATCGGGAGACATTGTTTTGGCCTCCGTATTTTGGAATACGCAAGGTATTTTGTTCATCGATTACTTGAGAAAGGAAGAATCATCAATAGCGAATATTATATAGCATTGCGAAATTTGTAAACAGTGAAGGGAAGAGGGTTATTTTTAATTTCGTAGAATAGTGACATCTATTTCTATAACTGGTGTTGTGTGATGTTCCTACCATCGTTTGTTCAATGTAAATTTTTCCCCATTCTATCGTGACGATTTTTATATTCATTAGGGGCAAGCACAGAACATCCTAAGATTAGATGCTCTATGGTTTCTTGGTATTTATCAAATAAGCTGTATTTTGGATCCACATTATTATGTATGATATTTGCCTGAAAGTTTCTCATGAACAGACTCTTGTCTTGCGCTACAAGAATAAAGCCTTCAGTTTCAGACTTTAATCCAGATGCTCGTAACCATCGATGAGAATTGACTATATCAGCATCAATATATTGAATTTATCAAGCACGTTCTGGATATTGGCTATGCAGAGGCTTGTCAGCGTTGTTTCATCTGTTCAAAGAGTTTTATCCTTGGTCGTCTTTTTCATATTTTTGCTGCAAAATTATTATTAGTATTATTATGATGATTCTTTTTCTTCTTATTATAATTATAATATAGAAGTTGCAAAAAGTCTTTAATTGTGTTAAAAATGTAGTTTTGATATATGCTAATATTCCTGTCTTTTAATAATACATTTGTGAGTTTGTAAAGTTTATTGTTCGAAATCTAAATTAATTGTTTTTCTTTTCTATTGCATTTCAGGTGAGTTCCAACTTTTTCTGTATTCTGAAATGGCAAACGATTTGGGATTTTTTTTTTTCCAGTCGCTCATTATTTTTGGTAAGTTGCTCTTTCTTACTATATTTTAAATGATGCTTACTCGTTTCCTACGGAACTTCAAAGATTCCTTAAAAAACAATGAAAAGGATTTTTTTTTCTTGCTTGGAGTAAAATAATTAAAAACTATAATAAAATAAAAACACAGGGGTGTTTATAAGCTTAATCAACTTAATGGTTCCTCGTCGTCACTCTTTCTCCTTCACCCCTTGTTAATTCACCAAAAGCCTTGACTCTACTAAGGCTATTGGTCAGGATATAATTTCTGCGGTTGTTCTTAAGAAACTTAGTCCACAGTATCAGCTTCCTTGGCAAAATTGATTGACCCGAACGAGAAATATTTTCCAAGTATATATATGTTGTCAGCTATATACAATTTTCTAGAATGCTAGTGCGTGATTGCTCCATCAAGCTTCTTAATTCCATCCGCAAACTTTTGAATATCATCAGTAGTTATTTATCTGCTTTATAGAAGCAGCCTCCTTAGCTATAAATAGTATATATTTCGCTCTTTTAGTTTCACTGCTGATATCTTTCCGAAAAAATTCTCGCTAATAAATTAATCACGAGAGATATCAATTTCCTTATCACAAAAGCCTTTGTCAATTTGTGGCCGAGGGAGTTGAGACGAAATTTTTCCAGTTATGGAATATCTGAAAGAGACTTCTCAATTATCAACTGCTTTCTTTCAAGTAGATCCATGAAGATCGTATATAATGGTCATTACTCTGACGCCCATGAATTCAAAACAAGCACCCATCAAGACTTTCTCGTCTGTCTTACCTTCAGTTTATACCTTTCTTCAGTCTGTCTTTCTGCTTCTGTTATTCTCCTCACAAATATATATGCAGATGATACCACGGTTTACTCGCGCACCTCCACAAATCTAGGTGATCACCTGATCTCTCCTATGACCTAAATCAAACTTACTTATTGCTAATATGTTCAAACCATGCTATTCTCAGCATTTGTGGGTAGAAACACATCTCTGCAGTTTGTTCATCAGTTAGGAGAACATACAACATTCACTTTTCTTCAATCGTATAAGAGAGTTTTTACCTTCCATCAACATGGCTGATGCTAACCCCATAGAGACTGATTGCGGTTTCTCAGTCTAACTTCTTTCTTTTTCTTTTTTAACCGACATAAAGTAGAACGATTATATTGAATTCACCGCTAAGTCTACTACTCGGGAATTTGACTCACTGTGTCGCCTAGGCAATTTTCCTTGCACCTTTCTAAGTCTATCATTTGTCCGTGAATCGAATATTGTTGAAACATAATATGTGGTGCTTCTGCTATTCATTTAGACCAAATACAAAAAACAATCTGCAATGTTATCGGTCTTGACCTGGTATCTCGGTTTCAGTTACTTTCCCACCGACTTAAAGTAGATCTTTTTTTTTTGGCTTTTTCTATAAATAGATTTTTGGCATTTTTTTTTTTCCTCTTGAGATTTCCTCTTTGGCACAACTGACTTTACGAATTTAAGCGTCGTTTGACTGTTGCAATTGCGAGATAGAATTTCTACACTAATCATTTGTTTGTTGCCTAACTCTTATTGCCTGTGAAAAATTCTACCGACATATTGCTTTCCTTTGAAGTACGCTTTTCAGAAATGTAAATGTAACGTCAATCGTCATCTGTTTCATTGATACTCAATCTTTTAATATGCTAACTCTTTTCAAAGGTTTTCGATTTGTTTCATCATCAGTTGCCCGTTGCGTCTGAGTGGCTTCATTGCCTTGCTTGACGTGAAAATATTTTGAAACATCTGCATTCACCAATAGAATACAAACAGAATGTAAGTGGTGCGCTACAGTTTGCGTCGCCTTTCGGGGTTTAGCTACGAAAGTCACAAATAGTGAAACCAAGGAATGTAGTTCATATGAACATTTGCCATGGAAATAGTGATAGAGTAACAAGGGGCTTAGCTGTATATGTATCAACTAATGAAACTAAAGAGTATAGTTTAAATGAACATTTGCCATGGAAATATCGATATAGAATAGCAAGTGGCTTAGCTGTACACGTATAAACTAGGTGAATTAAGGAACGTGGCTTATATGAACTTTTACCATATATATAGCAATAGAGTAGCAAGAGGCATAGGTATATCGGTCTGAACTGGTGGAACTAAGGAATGTAGCTTATATGAACTTTTACCATATATATAGCAATAGAGTAGCAAGAAGCATAGGTATATCGGTCTGAACTGGTGGAATTAAGGAATGTAGCTTATATGAACTTTTACCATATATATAGCAATAGAGTAGCAAGAAGCATAGGTATATCGGTCTGAACTGGTGGAACTAAGGAATGTAGCTTATATGAACTTTTACCATATATATAGCAATAGAGTAGCAAGAGGCATAGGTATATCGGTCTGAACTGGTGGAACTAAGGAATGTAGCTTATATGAACTTTTACCATATATATAGCAATAGAGTAGCAAGAGGCATAGGTATATCGGTCTGAACTGGTGGAACTAAGGAATGTAGCTTATATGAACTTTTACCATATATATAGCAATAGAGTAGCAAGAGGCATAGGTATATCGGTCTGAACTGGTGGAACTAAGGAATGTAGCTTATATGAACTTTTACCATATATATAGCAATAGAGTAGCAAGAGGCATAGGTATATCGGTCTGAACTGGTGGAACTAAGGAATGTAGCTTATATGAACTTTTACCATATATATAGCAATAGAGTAGCAAGAGGCATAGGTATATCGGTCTGAACTGGTGGAACTAAGGAATGTAGCTTATATGAACTTTTACCATATATATAGCAATAGAGTAGCAAGAAGCATAGGTATATCGGTCTGAACTGGTGGAATTAAGGAATGTAGCTTATATGAACTTTTACCATATATATAGCAATAGAGTAGCAAGAGGCATAGGTATATCGGTCTGAACTGGTGGAACTAAGGAATGTAGCTTATATGAACTTTTACCATATATATAGCAATAGAGTAGCAAGAAGCATAGGTATATCGGTCTGAACTGGTGGAATTAAGGAATGTAGCTTATATGAACTTTTACCATATATATAGCAATGGAGTAGCAAGAGGCATAGGTATATCGGTCTGAACTGGTGGAACTAAGGAATGTAGCTTATATGAACTTTTTTACCATATATATAGCAATAGAGTAGCAAGAAACATAGGTATATCGGTCTGAACTGGTGGAACTAAGGAATGTAGCTTATATGAACTTTTACCATATATATAGCAATAGAGTAACCAAAGCATAGGTATATCGGTCTGAACTGGTGGAATTAAGGAATGTAGCTTATATGAACTTTTACCATATATATAGCAATAGAAGTATGAAAGCATAGGTATATCGAGTCTGAACTGGTGGAACTAAGGAATGTAGCTCATATGAACTTTTACCATATATATAGCAATAGAGTAGCAAGAGGCATAGGTATATCGGTCTGAACTGGTGGAACCGGGAATGTAGCTTATATGAACTTTTACCATATATATAGCAATAGAGTAGCAAGAGGCATAGGTATATCGGTCTGAACTGGTGGAACTAAGGAATGTAGCTTATATGAACTTTTACCATATATATAGCAATAGAGTAGCAAGAAGCATAGGTATATCGGTCTGAACTGGTGGAATTAGAGAATGTAGCTTATATGAACTTTTACCATATATATAGCAATAGAGTAGCAAGAAGCATAGGTATATCGGTCTGAACTGGTGGAACTAAGGAATGTAGCTTATATGAACTTTTACCATATATATAGCAATAGAGTAGCAAGAAGCATATAGGTATATCGGTCTGAACTGGTGGAATTAAGGAATGTAAAACATATGAACTTTTACCATATATATAGCAATAGAGTAGCAAGAGAGCATGAGTATATCGGTCTGAACTGTTGGAACTAAGGAATGTAAGCATATGAACTTTTACCATATATATAGCAATAGAGTAGCAAGAAGCATAGGTATATCGGTCTGAACTGGTGGAATTAAGGAATGTAGCTTATATGAACTTTACCATATATATAGCAATAGAGTAGCAAGAGGCATAGGTATATCGGTCTGAACTGGTGGAACTAAGGAATGTAGCTTATATGAACTTTTACCATATATATATAGCAATAGAGTAGCAAGAGAGCATAAAATTATATCGGTCTGAACTGGTGGAATTAAGGAATGTAGCTTATATGAACTTTTACCATATATATAGCAATAGAGTAGCAAAAGGAGCATAGGTATATCGGTCTGAACTGGTGGAACTAAGGAATGTAGCTTATATGAACTTTTACCATATATATAGCAATAGAGTAGCAAAAGAGCATAGGTATATCGGTCTGAACTGGTGGAACTAAGGAATGTAGCTTATACTGAACTTTTACTGCCTATTATAGCAATAGAGTAGCAAGAGGCATAGGTATATCGGTCTGAACTGGTGGAACTAAGGAATGTAGCTTATATGAACTTTACCATATATATAGCAATAGAGTAGCAAGAGAGGCATAGGTATATCGGTCTGAACTGGTGGAACTTGAATGTAGCTTATATGAACTTTTACCATATATATAGCAATAGAGTAGCAAGAAGCATAGGTATATCGGTCTGAACTGGTGGAACTAAGGAATGTAGCTTATATGAACTTTTACCATATATATAGCAATAGAGTAGCAAGAAGCATAGGTATATCGGTCTGAACTGGTGGAACTAGGGTACGCTTATATGAACTTTTACCATATATATAGCAATAGAGTAGCAAGAGGCATAGGTATATCGGTCTGAACTGGTGGAACTAAAGAATGTAGCTTATATGAACTTTTACCATATATAGCAATAGAGTAGCAAGAGGCATAGGTATATCGGTCTGAACTGGTGGAACTAAGAATGTGAACATATGAACTTTTACCATATATATAGCAATAGAGTAGCAAGAAGCATAGGTATATCGGTCTGAACTGGTGGAACTAAGGAATGTAGCTTATATGAACTTTTACCATATATATAGCAATAGAGTAGCAAGAAGCATAGGTATATCGGTCTGAACTGTTGGAACTAAGGAATGTAGCTTATATGAACTTTTACCATATATATAGCAATAGAGTAGCAAGAGGCATAGGTATATCGGTCTGAACTGGTGGAACTAAGGAATGTAAGCTTATATGAACTTTTACCATATATATAGCAATAGAGTAGCAAGAGGCATAGGTATATCAGTCTGAACTGGTAGAATTAAGGAATGCTAGCTTATATGAACTTTTACCATATATATAGCAATAGAGTAGCAAGAAGCATAGGTATATCGGTCTGAACTGGTGGAACTAAGGAATGTAGCTTATATGAACTTTTACCATATATATAGTAATAGAGTAGCAAGAGGCATAGGTATATCGGTCTGAACTGGTGGAACTAAGGAATGTAGCTTATATGAACTTTTACCATATATATAGCAATAGAGTAGCAAGAAGCATAGGTATATCAGTCTCTGAACTGGTGGAACTAAGGAATGTAGCTTATATGAACTTTTACCATATATATAGCAATAGAGTAGCAAGAAGCATAGGTATATCGGTCTGAACTGGTGGAACTAAGGAATGTGGCTTATATGAACTTTTACCATATATATAGCAATAGAGTAGCAAAAGGCATAGTGTATATCGGTCTGAACTGGTGAAACTAAGGAATGTAGCTTATATGAACTTTTACCATATATATAGCAATAGAGTAGCAAGAGGCATAGGTATATCGGTCTGAACTGGTGGAATTAAGGAATGTAGCTTATATGAACTTTTACCATATATATAGCAATAGAGTAGCAAGAAGCATAGGTATATCGGTCTGAACTGGTGGAACTAAGGAATGTAGCTTATATGAACTTTTACCATATATATAGCAATAGAGTAGCAAAGAGGCATAGGTATATCGGTCTGAACTGGTGGAACTAAGAATGTAGCTTATATGAACTTTTACCATATATATAGCAATAGAGTAGCAGCATAGTTATATCGGTCTGAACTGTGGAACTAAGGGAACAGTAGCTTATATGAACTTTTTACCATATATATAGCAATAGAGTAGTACATAGGTATATCGGTCTGAACTGGTGGAATTAAGGAATGTAGCTTATATGAACTTTTACCATATATATAGCAATAGAGTAGCAAGAGGCATAGGTATATCGGTCTGAACTGGTGGAACTAAGGAATGTAGCTTATATGAACTTTTACCATATATATAGCAATAGAGTAGCAAGAAGCATAGGTATATCGGTCTGGAACTGGTGGAACTAAGGAATGTAGCTTATATGAACTTTTACCATATATATAGCAATAGAGTAGCAAGAGGCATATGTGTATATCGGTCTGAACTGGTGGAATTAAGGAATGTAGCTTACACGAACTTTTACCATATATAGCAATAGAGTAGCAAGAGGCAGGTATATCGGTCTGAACTGGTGGAACTAAGGAATGTAGCTTATATGAACTTTTACCATATATATAGCAATAGAGAAGGGCACATAGGTATATCGGTCTGAACTGGTGGAACTAAGGAATGTAGCTTACATGAACTTTTACCATATATATAGCAATAGAGTAGCAAGAGTACAGGTATATCGGTCTGAACTGGTGGAACTAAGGAATGTAGCTTATATGAACTTTACCATATATAGCAATAGAGTAGCAAGAAGCATAGGTATATCGGTCTGAACTGCGGAATTAAGGAATGTAGTTTATATGAACTTTTACCACATATATAGCAATAGAGAAAAGAAGGCATAGGTATATCGGTCTGAACTGGTGGAATTAAGGAATGTAGCTTATATGAACTTTTACCATATATATAGCAATAGGAGTAGCAAGAGGCATAGGTATATCGGTCTGAACTGTTGAAATCCAAGTGAATGTAGCTTATATGAACTTTTAATATATATATAGCAATAGAGTAGCAAGAAGCATAGGTATATCGGTCTGGAACTGGTGGAATTAAGGAATGTAGCTTATATGAACTTTTACCATATATATAGCAATAGAGTAGCAAGAAGCATAGGTATATCGGTCTGAACTGGTGGAATTAAGGAATGTAGCTTTTATATGAACTTTTACCATATATATAGCAACAGAGTAGCAAGAAGCATAGGTATATCGGTCTGAACTGGTGGAACTAAGGAATGTAGCTTATATGAACTTTTACCATATATATAGCAATAGAGTAGCAAGAAGCATAGGTATATCGGTCTGAAATGGTGGAATTAAGGAATGGCTTATATGAACTTTTACCATATATATAGCAATAGAGTAGCAAGAAGCATAGGTATATCGGTCTGAACTGGTGGAACTAAGGAATGTAGCTTATATGAACTTTTACCATATATATAGCAATAGAGTAGCAAGAGGCATAGGTATATCGGTCTGAACTGTTGGAACTAAGGAACGTAGCTTATATGAACTTTTACTACATATATAGCAATAGAGTAGCAAGAAGCATAGGTATATCGGTCTGAACTGGTGGAATTAAGGAATGTAGCTTATATGAACTTTTACCATATATATAGCAATAGAGTAGCAAGAAGCATAGGTATATCGGTCTGAACTGGTGGAATTAAGGAATGTAGCTTATATGAACTTTTACCATATATATAGCAATAGAGTAGCAAGAAGCATAGGTATATCGGTCTGAACTGGTGGAATTAAGGAATGTAGCTTATATGAACTTTTACCATATATATAGCAATAGAGTAGCAAGAGGCATAGGTATATCGGTCTGAACTGGTGGAACTAAGGAATGTAGCTTATATGAACTTTTACCATATATATAGCAATAGAGTAGCAAGAAGCATAGGTATATCGGTCTGAACTGGTGGAATTAAGGAATGTAGCTTATATGAACTTTTACCATATATATAGCAATGGAGTAGCAAGAAGCATAGGTATATCGGTCTGAACTGGTGGAATTAAGGAATGTAGCTTATATGAACTTTTACCATATATATAGCAATAGAGTAGCAAGAAGCATAGGTATATCGGTCTGAACTGGTGGAATTAAGGAATGTAGCTTATATGAACTTTTACCATATATATAGCAATAGAGTAGCAAGAAGCATAGGTATATCGGTCTGAACTGGTGGAATTAAGGAATGTAGCTTATATGAACTTTTACCATATATATAGCAATAGAGTAGCAAGAAGCATAGGTATATCGGTCTGAACTGGTGGAACTAAGGAATGTAGCTTATATGAACTTCTACCATATATATAGCAATAGAGTAGCAAGAAGCATAGGTATATCGGTCTGGAACTTAGGAATTAAGGAATGTAGCTTATATGAACTTTTACCATATATATAGTACGAGTAGCAAGAAGCATAGGTATATCGGTCTGAACTGGTGGAATTAAGGAATGTAGCTTATATGAACTTTTACCATATATATAGCAATAGAGTAGCAAGAAGCATAGGTATATCGGTCTGAACTGTTGGAACTAAGGAATGTAGCTTATATGAACTTTTACCATATATATAGCAATAGAGTAGCAAGAAGCATAGGTATATCGGTCTGAACTGTTGGAATTAAGGAATGTAGCTTATA
This sequence comes from Ascarosepion bandense, assembly GCA_037127315.1. Taxonomy (NCBI): domain Eukaryota; kingdom Metazoa; phylum Mollusca; class Cephalopoda; order Sepiida; family Sepiidae; genus Ascarosepion; species Ascarosepion bandense. Next base: position 2,097,004 of record JBBBDQ010001918.1, on the reverse strand, counting down.
TGAACTTTTACCATATATATAGCAATAGAGTAGCAAGAGGCATAGGTATATCGGTCTGAACTGGTGGAACTAAGGAATGTAGCTTATATAACTTTACCATATATATAGCAATAGAGTAGCAAGAAGCATAGGTATATCGGTCTGAACTAGTGGAATTAAGGAATGTAGCTTACATGAACTTTTACCATATATATAGCAATAGAGTAGCAAGAGGCATAGGTATATCGGTCTGAACTGGTGGAACTAAGGAATGTAGTTTATATGAACTTTTACCATATATATAGCAATAGAGTAGCAAGAGGTATAGGTATATCGGTCTGAACTGGTGGAACTAAGGAATGTAGCTTATATGAACTTTTACTATATATATAGCAATAGAGTAGCAAGAGGCATAGGTATATCGGTCTGAACTGGTGGAACTAAGGAATGTAGCTTATATGAACTTTTACCATATATATAGCAATAGAGTAGCAAGAGGGCATAGGTATATCGGTCTGAACTGCGGAACTAAGGAATGTAGCTTATATGAACTTTTACCATATATATAGCAATAGAGTAGCAAGAAGCATAGGTATATCGGTCTGAACTGGTGGAATTAAGGAATGTAGCTTATATGAACTTTTACCATATATATAGCAATAGAGTAGCAAGAGGCATAGGTATATCGGTCTGAACTGGTGGAACTAAGGAATGTAGCTTATATGAACTTTTACCATATATATAGCAATAGAGTAGCAAGAAGCATAGGTATATCGGTCTGAACTGGTGGAATTAAGGAATGTAGCTTACATGAACTTTTACCATATATATAGCAATAGAGTAGCAAGAGGTATAGGTATATCGGTCTGAACTGGTGGAATTAAGGAATGTAGCTTATATGAACTTTTACCATATATATAGCAATAGAGTAGCAAGAGGCATAGGTATATCGGTCTGAACTGGTGGAATTAAGGAATGTAGCTTATATGAACTTTTACCATATATATAGCAATAGAGTAGCAAGAAGCATAGGTATATCGGTCTGAACTGGTGGAATTAAGGAATGTAGCTTACATGAACTTTTACCATATATATAGCAATAGAGTAGCAAGAGGCATAGGTATATCGGTCTGAACTGGTGGAACTAAGGAATGTAGCTTATATGAACTTTTACCATATATAGCAATAGAGTAGCAAGAAGCATAGGTATATCGGTCTGAACTGGTGGAATTAAGGAATGTAGCTTATATGAACTTTTACCATATATATATAGCAATAGAGTAGCAAGAAGCATAGGTATATCGGTCTGAACTGGTGGAATTAAGGAATGTAGCTTATATGAACTTTTACCATATATATAGCAATAGAGTAGCAAGAAGCATAGGTATATCGGTCTGAACTGTTGGAACTAAGGAATGTAGCTTATATGAACTTTTACCATATATAGCAATAGAGTAGCAAGAAGCATAGGTATATCGGTCTGAACTGGTGGAATTAAGGAATGTAGCTTATATGAACTTTTACCATATATATAGCAATAGAGTAGCAAGAGGCATAGGTATATCGGTCTGAACTGGTGGAACTAAGGAATGTAGCTTATATGAACTTTTACCATATATATAGCAATAGAGTAGCAAGAAGCATAGGTATATCGGTCTGAACTGGTGGAATTAAGGAATGTAGCTATACGAACTTTTACTATATATATAGCAATAGAGTAAAGAGGTATAGGTATATCGGTCTGAATCAGAACTAAGGAATGTAGCTTATATGAACTTACCATATATATAGCAATAGAGTAGCAAGAGGCATAGGTATATCGGTCTGAACTGGTGGAACTAAGGAATGTAGCTATATGAACTTTTACCATATATATAGCAATAGAGTAGCAAGAGGCATAGGTATATCGGTCTGAACTGGTGGAACTAAGGAATGTAGCTTATATGAACTTTTACCATATATATAGCAATAGAGTAGCAAGAGGCATAGGTATATCGGTCTGAACTGGTGGAACTAAGGAATGTAGCTTATATGAACTTTTACCATATATATAGCAATAGAGTAGCAAGAAGCATAGGTATATCGGTCTGAACTGGTGGAATTAAGGAATGTAGCTTATATGAACTTTTACCATATATATAGCAATAGAGTAGCAAGAGGCATAGGTATATCGGTCTGAACTGGTGGAACTAAGGAATGTAGCTTATATGAACTTTTACCATATATATAGCAATAGAGTAGCAAGAAGCATAGGTATATCGGTCTGAACTGGTGGAATTAAGGAATGTAGCTTACATGAACTTTTACCATATATATAGCAATAGAGTAGCAAGAGGCATAGGTATATCGGTCTTGAACTGGTGGAATTAAGGAATGTAGCTTATATGAACTTTTACCATATATATAGCAATAGAGTAGCAAGAGGCATAGGTAGATAACGGTCTGAACTGGTGGAATTAAGGAATGTAGCTTATATGAACTTTTACCATATATAGCAATAGAGTAGCAAGAAGCATAGGTATATCGGTCTGAACTGGTGGAATTAAGGAATGTAGCTTACATGAACTTTTACCATATATATAGCAATAGAGTAGCAAGAGGCATAGGTATATCGGTCTGAACTGGTGGAACTAAGGAATGTAGCTTATATGAACTTTTACCATATATATAGCAATAGAGTAGCAAGAAGCATAGGTATATCGGTCTGAACTGGTGGAATTAAGGAATGTAGCTTATATGAACTTTTACCATATATATAGCAATAGAGTAGCAAGAGGCATAGGTATATCGGTCTGAACTGGTGGAACTAAGGGAATGTAGCTCATATGAACTTTTACCATATATATATGAATAGAGTAGCAAGAAGCATAGGTATATCGGTCTGAACTGGTGGAATTAAGGAATGTAGCTTACATGAACTTTTACCATATATATAGCAATAGAGTAGCAAGAGGCATAGGTATATCGGTCTGAACTGGTGGAACTAAGGAATGTAGCTTATATGAACTTTTACCATATATATAGCAATAGAGTAGCAAGAAGCATAGGTATATCGGTCTGAACTGGTGGAACTAAGGAATGTAGCTTATATGAACTTTTACCATATATATAGCAATAGAGTAGCAAGAAGCATAGGTATATCGGTCTGAACTGGTGGAACTAAGGAATGTAGCTTATATGAACTTTTAACATATATATAGCAATAGAGTAGCAAGAGGCATAGGTATATCGGTCTGAACTGGTGGAACTAAGGAATGTAGCTTATATGAACTTTTACCATATATATAGCAATAGAGTAGCAAGAGGCATAGGTATATCGGTCTGAACTGGTGGAACTAAGGAATGTAGCTTATATGAACTTTTACCATATATATATAGCAATAGAGTAGCAAGAGGCATAGGTATATCGGTCTGAACTGGTGGAACTAAGGAATGTAGCTTATATGAACTTTTACCATATATATAGCAATAGAGTAGCAAGAGGCATAGGTATATCGGTCTGAACTGGTGGAACTAAGGAATGTAGCTTATATGAACTTTTACCATATATATAGCAATAGAGTAGCAAGAGGCATAGGTATATCGGTCTGAACTGCGGAACTAAGGAATGTAGCTTATATGAACTTTTACCATATATATAGCAATAGAGTAGCAAGAGGCATAGGTATATCGGTCTGAACTGGTGGAACTAAGGAATGTAGCTGGCATGAACTTTTACCATATATATAGCAATAGAGTAGCAAGAGGCATAGGTATATCGGTCTGAACTGGTGGAACTAAGGAATGTAGCTTATATGAACTTTTACCATATATATAGCAATAGAGTAGCAAGAAGCATAGGTATATCGGTCTGAACTGGTGGAACTAAGGAATGTAGCTTATATGAAATTTACCATATATATAGCAATAGAGAAAAGAAGCATAGGTATATCGGTCTGAACTGGTGGAACTAAGGAATGTAGCTTATATGAACTTTTACCATATATATAGCAATAGAGTAGCAAGAAGCATAGGTATATCGGTCTGAACTGGTGGAACTAAGGAATGTAGCTTATATGAACTTTTACCATATATATAGCAATAGAGTAGCAAGAAGCATAGGTATATCGGTCTGAACTGGTGGAATTAAGGAATGTAGCTTATATGAACTTTTACCATATATATAGCAATAGAGTAGCAAGAAGCATAGGTATATCGGTCTGAACTGGTGGAACTAAGGAATGTAGCTTATATGAACTTTTACCATATATATAGCAATAGAGTAGCAAGAAGCATAGGTATATCGGTCTGAACTGGTGGAACTAAGGAATGTAGCTTATATGAACTTTTACCATATATATAGCAATAGAGTAGCAAGAGGCATAGGTATATCGGTCTGAACTGGTGGAACTAAGGAATGTAGCTTATATGAACTTTTACCATATATATAGCAATAGAGTAGCAAGAGGCATAGGTATATCGGTCTGAACTGTTGGAACTAAGGAATGTAGCTTATATGAACTTTTACCATATATATAGCAATAGAGTAGCAAGAAGCATAGGTATATCGGTCTGAACTATGGAACTAAGGAATGTAGCTTATATGAACTTTTACCATATATATAGCAATAGAGTAGCAAGAGGCATAGGTATATCGGTCTGAACTGGTGGAACTAAGGAATGTAGCTTATATGAACTTTTACCATATATATAGCAATAGAGTAGCAAGAGGCATAGGTATATCGGTCTGAACTGGTGGAACTAAGGAATGTAGCTTATAAGAACTTTTACCATATATATAGCAATAGAGTAGCAAGAAGCATAGGTATATCGGTCTGAACTGGTGGAATTAAGGAATGTAGCTTATATGAACTTTTACCATATATATAGCAATAGAGTAGCAAGAAGCATAGGTATATCGGTCTGAACTGGTGGAACTAAGGAATGTAGCTTATATGAACTTCTACCATATATATAGCAATAGAGTAGCAAGAAGCATAGGTATATCGGTCTGAACTGGTGGAACTAAGGAATGTAGCTTATATGAACTTTTACCATATATATAGCAATATAGCAAGAGGCATAGGTATATCGGTCTGAACTGGTGGAACTAAGGAATGTAGCTTATATGAACTTTTACCATATATATAGCAATAGAGTAGCAAGAAGCATAGGTATATCGGTCTGAACTGGTGGAACTAAGGAATGTAGCTTATATGAACTTTTACCATATATATAGCAATAGAGTAGCAAGAAGCATAGGTATATCGGTCTGAACTGGTGGAACTAAGGAATGTAGCTTATATGAACTTTTACCATATATATAGCAATAGAGTAGCAAGAAGCATAGGTATATCGGTCTGAACTGGTGGAACTAAGGAATGTAGCTTATATGAACTTTTACCATATATATAGCAATAGAGAAAGAAGCCATAGGTATATCGGTCTGAACTGGTGGAACTAAGGAATGTAGCTTATATGAACTTTTACCATATATATAGCAATAGAGTAGCAAGAGGCATAGGTATATCGGTCTGAACTGTTGAAATTCAAGGGAATGTAGCTTATATGAACTTTTACCATATATATAGCAATAGAGTAGCAATATACATAGGTATATCGGTCTGAACTGGTGGAACTAAGGAATGTAGCTTATATGAACTTTTACCATATATATAGCTATAGAGTAGCAAGAAGCATAGGTATATCGGTCTGAACTGGTGGAACTAAGGAATGTAGCTTATATGAACTTTTACCATATATATAGCAATAGAGTAGCAAGAGGCATAGGTATATCGGTCTGAACTGGTGGAACTAAGGAATGTAGCTTATATGAACTTTTACCATATATATAGCAATAGAGTAGCAAGAAGCATAGGTATATCGGTCTGAACTGGTGGAACTAAGGAATGTAGCTTATATGAACTTTCACCATATATATAGCAATAGAGTAGCAAGAGGCATAGGTATATCGGTCTGAACTGGTGGAACTAAGGAATGTAGCTTATATGAACTTTTACCATATATAGCAATAGAGTAGCAAGAGGCATAGGTATATCGGTCTGAACTGGTGGAACTAAGGAATGTAGCTTATATGAACTTTTACCATATATATAGCAATAGAGTAGCAAGAGGCATAGGTATATCGGTCTGAACTGGTGGAACTAAGGAATGTAGCTTATATGAACTTTTACCATATATATAGCAATAGAGTAGCAAGAGGCAGGTATATCGGTCTGAACTGGTGGAACTAAGGAATGTAGCTTATATGAACTTTTACCATATATATAGCAATAGAGTAGCAAGAGGCATAGGTATATCGGTCTGAACTGGTGGAACTAAGGAATGTAGCTTATATGAACTTTTACCATATATATAGCAATAGAGTAGCAAGAGGCATAGGTATATCGGTCTGAACTGTTGGAACTAAGGAATGTAGCTTATATGAACTTTTACCATATATATAGCAATAGAGTAGCAAGAAGCATAGGTATATCGGTCTGAACTGGTGGAACTAAGGAATGTAGCTTATATGAACTTTTACCATATATATAGCAATAGAGTAGCAAGAGGCATAGGTATATCGGTCTGAACTGGTGGAACTAAGGAATGTAGCTTATATGAACTTTTACCATATATATAGCAATAGAGTAGCAAGAGGCATAGGTATATCGGTCTGAACTGTTGGAACTAAGGAATGTAGCTTATATGAACTTTTACCATATATATAGCAATAGAGTAGCAAGAAGCATAGGTATATCGGTCTGAACTGGTGGAACTAAGGAATGTAGCTTATATGAACTTTTACCATATATATAGCAATAGAGTAGCAAGAAGCATAGGTATATCGGTCTGAACTGGTGGAACTAAGGAATGTAGCTTATATGAACTTTTACCATATATATAGCAATAGAGTAGCAAGAAGCATAGGTATATCGGTCTGAACTGGTGGAACTAAGGAATGTAGCTTATATGAACTTTTACCATATATAGCAATAGAGTAGCAAGAGGCATAGGTATATCGGTCTGAACTGGTGGAACTAAGGAATGTAGCTTATATGAACTTTTACCATATATATAGCAATAGAGTAGCAAGAAGCATAGGTATATCGGTCTGAACTGGTGGAACTAAGGAATGTAGCTCATATGAACTTCTACTCATATATATAGCAATAGAGTAGCAAGAAGCATAGGTATATCGGTCTGAACTGGTGGAACTAAGGAATGTAGCTTATATGAACTTTTACCATATATATAGCAATAGTGAGTAGCAAGAGGCATAGGTATATCGGTCTGAACTGGTGGAACTAAGGAATGTAGCTTATATGAACTTTTACCATATATATAGCAATAGAGTAGCAAGAAGCATAGGTATATCGGTCTGAACTGGTGGAACTAAGGAATGTAGCTCATATGAACTTTTACCATATATATAGCAATAGAGTAGCAAGAGGCATGGGTATATCGGTCTGAACTGGTGGAACTAAGGAATGTAGCTTATATGAACTTTTACCATATATATAGCAATAGAGTAGCAAGAGGCATAGGTATATCGGTCTGAACTGGTGGAACTAAGGAATGTAGCTTATATGAACTTTTACCATATATATAGCAATAGAGTAGCAAGAGGCATAGGTATATCGGTCTGAACTGGTGGAACTAAGGAATGTAGCTTATATGAACTTTACCATATATATAGCAATAGAGTAGCAAGAGGCATAGGTATATCGGTCTGAACTGGTGGAACTAAGGAATGTAGCTTATATGAACTTTTACCATATATATAGCAATAGAGTAGCAAGAAGTATAGGTATATCGGTCTGAACTGGTGGAACTAAGGAATGTAGCTTATATGAACTTTTACCATATATATAGCAATAGAGTAGCAAGAGGCATAGGCATATCGGTCTGAACTGGTGGAACTAAGGAATGTAGCTTATATGAACTTTTACCATATATATAGCAATAGAGTAGCAAGAGGCATAGGTATATCGGTCTGAACTGGTGGAACTAAGGAATGGCTTATATGAACTTTTACCATATATAGCAATAGAGTAGCAAGAGGCATAGGTATATCGGTCTGAACTGGTGGAACTAAGGAATGTAGCTGATATGAACTTTTACCATATATATAGCAATAGAGTAGCAAGAGGCATAGGTATATCGGTCTGAACTGGTGAACTAAGGAATGTAGCTTATATGAACTTTTACCATATATATAGCAATAGAGTAGCAAGAAGCATAGGTATATCGGTCTGAACTGGTGGAACTAAGGAATGTAGCTTATATGAACTTTTACCATATATATAGCAATAGAGTAGCAAGAGGCATAGGTATATCGGTCTGAACTGGTGGAACTAAGGAATGTAGCTTATATGAACTTTTACCATATATATAGCAATAGAGTAGCAAGAGGCATAGGTATATCGGTCTGAACTGGTGGAACTAAGGAATGTAGCTTATATGAACTTTTACCATATATATAGCAATAGAGTAGCAAGAGGCATAGGTATATCGGTCTGAACTGGTGGAACTAAGGAATGTAGCTTATATGAACTTTTACCATATATATAGCAATAGAGTAGCAAGAGGCATAGGTATATCGGTCTGAACTGGTGGAACTAAGGAATGTAGCTTATATGAACTTTTACCATATATATAGCAATAGAGTAGCAAGAGGCATAGGTATATCGGTCTGAACTGGTGGAACTAAGGAATGTAGCTTATATGAACTTTTACCATATATATAGCAATAGAGTAGCAAGAGGCATAGGTATATCGGTCTGAACTGGTGGAACTAAGGAATGTAGCTTATATGAACTTTTACCATATATATAGCAATAGAGTAGCAAGAGGCATAGGTATATCGGTCTGAACTGGTGGAACTAAGGAATGTAGCTCATATGAACTTTTACCATATATATAGCAATAGAGTAGCAAGAAGCATAGGTATATCGGTCTGAACTGGTGGAACTAAGGAATGTAGCTTATATGAACTTTTACCATATATATAGCAATAGAGTAGCAAGAAGCATAGGTATATCGGTCTGAACTGGTGGAACTAAGGAATGTAGCTTATATGAACTTTTACCATGTATATAGCAATAGAGTAGCAAGAGGCATAGGTATATCGCTCTGAACTTGGTGGAACTAAGGAATGTAGCTTATATGAACTTTTACCATATATATAGTTAATAGAGTAGCAAGAAGCATAGGTATATCGGTCTGAACTGGTGAATTAAGGAATGTAGCTTATATGAACTTTTACCATATATATAGCAATAGAGTAGCAAGAAGCATAGGTATATCGGTCTGAACTGGTGGAACTAAGGAATGTAGCTTATATGAACTTTTACCATATATATAGCAATAGAGTAGCAAGAAGCATAGGTATATCGGTCTGAACTGGTGGAACTAAGGAATGTAGCTTATATGAACTTTTACCATATATATAGCAATAGAGTAGCAAGAGGCATAGGTATATCGGTCTGAACTGGTGGAACTATGAATGTGGCTCATATGAACTTTTACCATATATATAGCAATAGAGTAGCAAGAGGCATAGGTATATCGGTCTGAACTGGTGGAACTAAGGAATGTAGCTTATATGAACTTTTACCATATATATAGCAATAGAGTAGCAAGAGGCATAGGTATATCGGTCTGAACTGGTGGAACTAAGGAATGTAGCTTATATGAACTTTTACCATATATATAGCAATAGAGTAGCAAGAGGCATGTGTATATCGGTCTGAACTGGTGGAACTAAGGAATGTAGCTTATATGAACTTTTACCATATATATAGCAATAGAGTAGCAAGAGGCATAGGCATATCGGTCTGAACTGGTGGAACTAAGGAATGTAGCTTATATGAACTTTACCATATATATAGCAATAGAGTAGCAAGAGGCATAGGTATATCGGTCTGAACTGGTGGAACTAAGGAATGTAGCTTATATGAACTTTTACCATATATATAGCAATAGAGTAGCAAGAGGCATAGGTATCGGTCTGAACTGGTGGAACTAAGGAATGTAGCTTATATGAACTTTTACCATATATATAGCAATAGAGTAGCAAGAAGCATAGGTATATCGGTCTGAACTGGTGGAACTAAGGAATGTAGCTTATATGAACTTTTACCATATATATAGCAATAGAGTAGCAAGAGGCATAGGTATATCGGTCTGAACTGGTGGAACTGCTGAATGTAGCTTATATGAACTTTTACCATATATATAGCAATAGAGTAGCAAGAAGTATAGGTATATCGGTCTGAACTGGTGGAACTAAGGAATGTAGCTTATATGAACTTTTACCATATATATAGCAATAGAGTAGCAAGAAGCATAGTATATCGGTCTGAACTGGTGGAACTAAGGAATGTAGCTTATATGAACTTTACCATATATATAGCAATAGAGTAGCAAGAAGCATAGGTATATCGGTCTGAACTGGTGGAACTAAGGAATGTAGCTTATATGAACTTTTACCATATATATAGCAATAGAGTAGCAAGAAGCATAGGTATATCGGTCTGAACTGTGGAACTAAGGAATGTAGCTTATATGAACTTTTACCATATATATAGCAATAGAGTAGCAAGAAGCATAGGTATATCGGTCTGAACTGGTGGAACTAAGGAATGTAGCTTATATGAACGGCACTATATATATAGCAATAGAGTAGCAAGTATATTAGTGTATATCGGTCTGAACTGGTGGAACTAAGGAATGTAGCTTATATGAACTTTACCATATATATAGCAATAGAGTAGCAACAACAATAGGTATATCGGTCTGAACTGGTGGAACTAAGGAATGTAGCTTATATGAACTTTTACCATATATATAGCAATAGAGTAGCAAGAAGCATAGGTATATCGGTCTGAACTGGTGGAACTAAGTAATGTAGCTTATATGAACTTTTACCATATATATAGCAATAGAATAGCAAGAAGCATACGTATATCGGTCTGAACTGGTGTGAATTAAGGAATGTAGCTTATATGAACTTTTACCATATATATAGCAATAGAGTATAAGCATAGGTATATCGGTCTGAACTGGTGTGAATTAAGAATGAAATATATGAACTTTTACCATATATATAGCAATAGAGTAGCAAGAAGCATAGGTATATCGGTCTGAACTGCGGAACTAAGGAAAACGTAGCTTATATGAACTTTTACCATATATATAGCAATAGAGTAGCAGAGGCATAGGTATATCGGTCTGAACTGGTGGAACCAAGGAATGTAGCTTATATGAACTTTTACCATATATAGTAGCAATAGAGTAGCAAGAGGCATAGGTATATCGGTCTGAACTGGTGGAACTAAGGAATGTAGCTTATATGAACTTTTACCATATATATAGCAATAGAGTAGCAAGAAGCATAGGTATATCGGTCTGAACTGGTGGAACTAAGGAATGTAGCTTATATGAACTTTTACCATATATATAGCAATAGAGTAGCAAGAGGCATAGGTATATCGGTCTGAACTGGTGGAACTAAGGAATGTAGCTTATATGAACTTTTACCATATATATAGCAATAGAGTAGCAAGAGGCATAGGTATATCGGTCTGAACTGTGGAATTAAGGAATGTAGCTTATATGAACTTTTACCATATATATAGCAATAGAGTAGCAAGAAGCATAGGTATATCGGTCTGAACTGGTGGAATTAAGGAATGTAGCTTATATGAACTTTTACCATATATAGCAATAGAGTAGCAAGAAGCATAGGTATATCGGTCTGAACTGGTGAAATCCAAGGAATGTAGCTTATATGAACTTACCATATATAGCAATAGAGTAGCAAGAGGCATAGGTATATCGGTCTGAACTGGTGGAACTAAGGAATGTAGCTTATATGAACTTTTACCATATATATAGCAATAGAGTAGCAAGAGGTATAGGTATATCGGTCTGAACTGGTGGAACTAAGGAATGTAGCTTATATGAACTTTACCATATATATAGCAATAGAGTAGCAAGAAGCATAGGTATATCGGTCTGAACTGGTGGAATTAAGGAATGTAGCTTATATGAACTTTTACCATATATAGCAATAGAGTAGCAAGAAGCATAGGTATATCGGTCTGAACTGGTGGAACTATGGAATGTAGCTTATATGAACTTTTACCATATATATAGCAATAGAGTAGCAAGAGGCATAGGTATATCGGTCTGAACTGGTGGAACTAAGGAATGTGTAGCTTATATGAATCTTTTACCATATATATAGCAATAGAGTAGCAAGAAGCATAGGTATATCGGTCTGAACTGGTGGAATTAAGGAATGTAGCTTACATGAACTTTTACCATATATATAGCAATAGAGTAGCAAGAAGCATAGGTATATCGGTCTGAACTGGTGGAACTAAGGAATGTAGCTTACATGAACTTTTACCATATATATAGCAATAGAGTAGCAAGAAGCATAGGTATATCGGTCTGAACTGGTGGAACTATGGAATGTAGCTTACATGAACTTACCTACATATATAGCAATAGAGTAGCAAGAAGCATAGGTATATCGGTCTGAACTGGTGGAACTATGAATGTAGCTTACATGAACTTTTACCATATATATAGCAATAGTAGCAAGAAGCATAGGTATATCGGTCTGAACTGGTGGAACTAAGGAATGTAGCTTATATGAACTTTTACCATATATATAGCAATAGAGTAGCAAGAGGCATAGGTATATCGTAGTCTGAACTGGTGGAACTAAGGAATGTAGCTTATATGAACTTTTACCATATATATAGCAATAGAGTAGCAAGAGGCATAGGTATATCGGTCTGAACTGGTGGAATTACGAATGTAGCTTATATGAACTTTTACCATATATATAGCAATAGAGTAGCAAGAAGCATAGGTATATCGGTCTGAACTGGTGGAATTAAGGAATGTAGCTTATATGAACTTTTACCATATATATAGCAATAGAGTAGCAAGAAGCATAGGTATATCGGTCTGAACTGGTGGAACTAAGGAATGTAGCTTATATGAACTTTTACCATATATAGCAATAGAGTAGCAAGAGGCATAGGTATATCGGTCTGAACTGGTGGAACTACGAATGTAGCTTATATGAACTTTTACCATATATATAGCAATAGAGTAGCAAGAAGCATATGTATATCGGTCTGAACTGGTGGAATTAAGGAATGTAGCTTACATGAACTTTTACCATATATAGCAATAGAGTAGCAAGAAGCATAGGTATATCGGTCTGAACTGGTGGAATTAAGGAATGTAGCTTACATGAACTTTTACCATATATATAGCAATAGAGTAGCAAGAAGCATAGGTATATCGGTCTGAACTGGTGGAACTAAGGAATGTAGCTTATATGAACTTTTACCATATATATAGCAATAGAAGTAGCAGAGGCATAGGTATATCGGTCTAGCTGGTGGAACTAAGGAATGTAGCTTATATGAACTTTTACCATATATATAGCAATAGAGTAGCAAGAAGCATAGGTATATCGGTCTGAACTGGTGGAATTAAGGAATGTAGCTTATATGAACTTTTACCATATATATAGCAATAAGAGTAGCAAGAAGCATAGGTATATCGGTCTGAACTGGTGGAATTAAGGAATGTAGCTTATATGAACTTTTACCATATATATAGCAATAGAGTAGCAAGAAGCATAGGTATATCAGTCTGAACTGGTGGAATTAAGGAATGTAGCTTATATGAACTTTTACCATATATATAGCAATAGAGTAGCAAGAAGCATAGGTATATCGGTACAGACTGGTGGAATTAAGGAATGTAGCTTATATGAACTTTTACCATATATATAGCAATAGAGTAGCAGAGGCATAGGTATATCAGTCTGAACTGGTGGAACTAAGGAATGTAGCTTATATGAACTTTTACCATATATATAGCAATAGAGTAGCAAGAAGCATAGGTATATCGGTCTGAACTGGTGGAATTAAGGAATGTAGCTTATATGAACTTTTACCATATATATAGCAATAGAGTAGCAAGAAGCATAGGATATCGGTCTGAACTGGTGGAATTAGAATGTAGCTTATATGAACTTTTACCATATATATAGCAATAGAGTAGCAAGAAGCATAGGTATATCGGTCTGAACTGGTGGAATTAAGGAATGTAACTTATATGAACTTTTACCATATATATAGCAATAGAGTAGCAAGAAGCATAGGTATATCGGTCTGAACTGGTGGAATTAAGGGTGGCTTATATGAACTTTTACCATATATATAGCAATAGAGTAGCAAGAAGCATAGGTATATCGGTCTGAACTGGTGGAATTAAGGAATGTAGCTTACATGAACTTTTACCATATATATAGCAATAGAGTAGCAAGAGGCATAGGTATATCGGTCTGAACTGGTGGAACTAAGGAATGTAGCTTATATGAACTTTTACCATATATATAGCAATAGAGTAGCAAGAGGCATAGGTATATCGGTCTCTGAACTGGTGGAACTAAAGAATGTAGCTTATATGAACTTTTACCATATATATAGCAATAGAAGTGGCAAAGCATAGGTATATCGGTCTGAACTGGTGGAATTAAGGAATGTAGCTTATATGAACTTTTACCATATATATAGCAATAAGTAGCAAGAAGCATAGGTATATCGGTCTGAACTGGTGGAATTAAGGAATGTAGCTTATATATGAACTTTTACCATATATATAGCAATGAGTAGCAAGAAGCATAGGTATATCGGTCTGAACTGGTGGAATTAAGGAATGTAGCTTACATGAACTTTTACCATATATATAGCAATAGCGTAGCAAGAAGCATAGGTATATCGGTCTGAACTGGTGGAGATTAAGGAATGTAGCTTATATGAACTTTTACCATATATATAGCAATAGAGTAGCAAGAAGCATAGGTATATCGGTCTGAACTGGTGGAATTAAGGAATGTAGCTTACATGAACTTTTACCATATATATAGCAATAGAGTAGCAAGAAGCATAGGTATATCGGTCTGAACTGGTGGAATTAAGGAATGTAGCTTATATGAACTTTTACCATATATATAGCAATAGAGTAGCAAGAAGCATAGGTATATCGGTCTGAACTGGTGGAATGAGAATGTAGCTTACATGAACTTTTACCATATATATAGCAATAGAGTAGCAAGAGGCATAGGTATATCGGTCTGAACTGGTGGAACTAAGGAATGTAGCTTATACGAACATTCGCTATGAAAATAGCAATAGAGTAACAAGAGGCTTAACTGTAAATGTTAGGCCTGATGGAACTAAGGAATATAGCTCTTCAGAACAGTTGCTATTGAAATAGCGATAAAGTACCGATGTCCTTTCCCTGCGTCGTTTCAATTGGGAGAAAAAGATTTGTCGAATGGAATCTAATTAATCAATCACAAAGCTGGGTAGAGTTTTTTGAAGACAGGCAAGTAAGAAGTGAGAGGCTCCAGCTCCAAGACGGCAAGAGTATTATTTGTTCTGGATCTTGTAAAAACACAGCATAGCAGCAGGCGTTAGATGCTACTAGAACGGTATAAGATACCATACATTTTTTTACTATCTTTCGCGATAAATAATATATCTTCTTCTTCTTCTTCTTCTTCTTCTTCTTCTTCTTCTTCTTCTTCTTCTTCAATGTGTTGTATCCTTTCAGGACGTAAGCGATTGTGGTCCTCCACATCTCCCTTTCCCGTAATTCATTTTGTCTTGTTATTTCTTCCAAACCTGGCTCTGCCAACCATTTGCTCAAGCCCATCAAGTATGTCAAGCACTGTTTTCCCCTGTCTCTCTTACCTTCTATTCATCTTGGCGTAGTGCAACGGTTAGCAAGCTTGTCCCGCTAGAATCATTACAGTTAAATAAGGAGTTCGATCCTCAATGTTTTTTTAATCGTTTCACCGCAAGCAAGGCGGTACCGCCACTGGTGCGCAGAGGGCTACATAGATTAAAAGTTTAGGCAGGAGGAGAGAGAAAAAGACGAACCAGTTACAGGGGGTGTCTAAGAAAAAACAAGAGAAGGATAGAAATACAGGTGTAATGACAGTTGCGAATGTAAAAAGAAAGGAAAATAACAAGATACACGAGGTGATGAAGAAAGGATTGGAGTCAAGTGGATAAGAGATGGGAATTGACATTGCATTTAAATTCCTGGAGGTTGTAGCTGTCAAGAAAGAAAGTATACGTAAGAGTGTTCCCCAGGCGGGAAGTGCGAGAAAAGAAGCTGATGGAGTAGAATTGTCTGCTGCATTTGGCTGATTTAACTGTAAAAGGGTGGGACCTTATTGCCAATCTCGTTGCACAAGTAAATTCTCGTGGAGAGGGCACCAGTGACCTAAGTTCGTCGGAGCAGAAACCATGAAAATATATTTTTGGCTTTGTTTCACATCTAAGCTGTGCTTAAAAAATCACCTCTTTTTCTTTCGATCTGCTCTGTGAGTATCAGATTCTCCAAGCCCTCCTTCCTCAGCATCGTTCCGTAGAAAAGCATTTCTGTGGCTTCGAGTCTCTTCTTCATCTTTTAAAAGCCCAGCATTCACTGCCATATAGCAGGGCAGATATAACATAACAGTCCAGAATATTATTTATGGTGACAGTAATGAGTGGATGTGTGTTGTAGTGCAATGGATACTGGCTCGGAATCAGAAATTGGCGAGCCGAGTTCGAATTCCAGTTAAATTCGTTGCATTCACTTACGTGAAAATACCCTTGGGAAATGTAATAATCCATCTCTTCTTCCCCGATATGGTTTGAATAACAGAACAGATTGGGTTCTATAGCCTTGGTTGGCAACCAGCCTATCACTGAAAGAAATGGCAACCTACGGAAGGAAAATCTTTTACTTAGTCAGTCATGTATCGAAAGAGACATAATCGCTCAAGCGTGTATCACGTATGGCACTTAACTCAAAATGCCTGCAGTGATTTAGGGGAGGAAGATGTGGAGAATTATAGCTCTCCATGATTGGCGCTTAATTGACTGACTAAATGAGTGATGGTGATGGTTAAGACTTCTAAATAATAATTCTGATATCAATAATATCTAATTTGATAAAGATAATTAGAGTGATGATAATTAATACAAGTAATGATGTATGATGATCCCAAGAAGTCAAAGTAAAAATGAACTTTGACTAATTAAGGAAAGCATTATTTTTTTTAAATTTGCAAAGAAAATTCTTTCAACTGAGAAAAAGGTAGTTAATTCCTTGCCGCAAAATCTGATTAAACAATTGATCAGTTAATCTGTCCAAATCTGTCGTTGGAAACTATGTTAGGCTAGATTTAATGAGGGGGGAGGAAGTGGCATAAGTGTTCAAAGGGCGCGTGTGGGAAGAAAACATGACGTCCTGATGAGTCGAGTTAAGAAAAATCGAAATATATCATTCTGGAATTTTTTTTCAAAATGGCAGTTATTTAAACAATGACTAAAATGATGATAGAAATAGTTTTAAAATGAAAAAAAAAAAAACGAAAAATAAAATAAGAAGGAAAAAAGAAAGGAACAAACAGAAAAGAAAAAATGGAAAATTAGTGAGGAAGGGAGTAAAAAGAAAAAATAACGGAAAGAAGAAAATAGGAAGAAGAAAATAAAGAAAGGAAAGAGAAAAGAAGGAAAATTGGATGAAAAATAAAAGAAGGAAGATAAGAGGAAGAAATTAAAGAAGAAAAATGAGAAGAAATAAGAAAAAGAGAAGGAAGGAAGGACAAAACGGAAAATGGGAAAAAGAAGAAAAAAAAACAAAGGAAGGGCAAAGTTAAAGGAAAAGAAAGAAAGTAAAAAGAAGAAAGAAGGAAAAGTGAAAGAAAGAATATAAAGAAAGGAAGAAAACAGAAACGTAAATGTAGAAATGAAAGTAAAGAACGAAGGAAGTAACAAAAAAAGTGGAGAAAAGGTTGACAGATGGAGAAAAAAAAAAGAAAAAAAAAAAAGAAAAAAAAAGAAAAAGAAGAAGAAAAAAAAAACAAAGCCGGAAGAAATGAAATGGCAAGGGAAATAATGTGAAGGGATGAAAGAAAGACGAAAGTGACAAAACGATAAACAAAACGAGAAAGAAGAAGAATTGAACAAAACAGAAAGCCGGAAAAAATGGTAAAAGAAGGAATGAAAGAAAAGTAGCATAAAGAAGAGAAAGAAGTTAAAAAACGACAGAAAGAAAGAAAGAAAGAAAGAAAGAAAGAAATCGAAGAAAGAAAGAAAGAAAAAAATAGAAAGAAAGAAAGAAACAAACAAACAAACAAACAAAGAAATGGAAGAGAGAGAGAGAGAGACGAGAAAGAAAGAAAGAAAGAAAGAAAGAAAGAAAGAAAGAAAGAAAGAAAGAAACAGAGAGAGGGTAAACGTAAGCATAAAAATGAAGAAAAATTAATGAAGACAATGAAAGGAAAGCAAGAAAGAAAGAAAACAAAAAGAAAAGAAAAAAATAAAATAGAAAGAAGGACAATGTGAAAGGAGGAAAATGAAATTAAAGAAAAATTAGAATGAAAAAGAAAGAAAGAAAGAAAGAAAGAAAATCTGAGAGAAAGAGAGAGCAAACGTAATCGTAAAATAGAGGAAAATATGATTGAAAACAATGAAGAGAAAGCCAAAAAAATACAGAAAGGGAAATAAATACAAAGATAAAAGAAAGATAATACAAGAAAATAGAAGGAAAACAAAGAAAAGGTGGAAAGAGAAAATGATAAATAAAGAAGAGGAAAACTAGAATGCAAACGAAGTAAGCAGAAGAGACAGAAAGATATAGATAGAGTAAACGTTAAAGGTCAAAAGGTTAAAAAAACGATTGGGTTATTTAATGCCATTAAGATTTTTAGGAAAGGTTCGTATGAATAGACCAGTTTGTATATTAAGGTTTGGGTTTATTTTATTTAACAGCATATCAACCTCAATGAAAAGAAAGAAAGAAAGAAAGAAAGAAAGAAAGAAAGAAAGAAAGAAAAATGAAAGAGAAAAAGTACTAGAAAATATAAAGACAACGTAAATATGAAAGGAGGGAAAATGAAATTAAATTAAAGAAGAGAAATAGAATGAAAAAGAAAACAAGATAACGAGAGAGAAAGTGTGAGAGAAGGAGAAAGAGAGTAAACGAAATTATAAAATAGGTAAAAAAATATTGAAGACAATGAAAAAAAAGAAAGAAAAGAGAAAAAGAAGTACAAGAAAACAAAAGAAAGACAAGGTAAAGGTAAATGGAAAATGAAATTAAAGAGGAATAAAAAAAAAGAAAGAGTCAGTCAGTTAAGTGCCATACGTGATACACGCTTAAACGATCATGTCTCGAAAGAGACATGACTGACTGGGCAGAAGATTATCCCGCAGTAGGTTGCCATTGCTTTCTGCGGTAAACTGGTTGCCGACCAAGGCTATAGAACCCAATCTGTCCTGTTATTTAACCCATAACTGGAAGGAAGAGACGGATTAATACCTTTCCCAAGGGTATTTGCGCGTAAGTGAATGCAATGAATTCAACTGGAATTCGAACTCGACTCCTCGATTTCTCGTTCCCTAGCCGATATCCACTGCACCACAATGAAATAGCTTAGAAATGACTGAAAGACAATAAAAGGAAAAAAGTAAGAAATAAAGAAAGAAGGAAAGAAAGAAAAAAGAAAACAGAAAGAAAGGAAAAGAGGAAGGAAAAGAGAAAACGAAGTACAAGAAAACATAAGAAAGACAAAGTAAAGATAAAAGGAGGGAAAATGAAATTAAAGAAGAAAGAAAGTAGAATGAGAAAGAAAAAATTGTGTCGAATAAAAATGTATTAAAAACGAGTAATAGAATAAAAAATATAAGTGAATATTTATTTATCGACGAAGAGAATCTTATATTTAGAGTGGCGTTGGCCCGGTACGTGCTGAAGTTTAAAGCCAAACAGCACCAAATATGAAGATCTTGCACTTTCGATCAAATGTGACATGATTAAATGACTCAGTCACCTCCAGGGAAATCATTTCTCTCTTCCTGCTTTTCTAAAAATATTTTCTACATTGTAATTTTTCATTTGCCTCTATGTTATTAATATTTGATCGTATTTATTGTATTTTTGGACGGATTTCTGCAGTTCCTAAAGTCGTCTTGGTTTTGTTATTCTTGTTTTGTTTTGTTTTATTTCTTTGTTTTTATTTATTTATTTTATTTTAGTAGTGGGGAGGCTCATCTCCACATTCAATTCTTGGTGTGCAATTTCCCGCGCCAAACTTCAGATCACAAATCTGCCGACACTTCTTGTTTTCTCAAATTAGACGTCGATAAACATCTGTTTATTTCATTTTTTAACTTTGTCAAAAGAAAAAATAATAATTTTTTATTTCAATTTTGTTAATTTTATTTTTTAATTTATTTATTTCTCTACATCACGGATGTGCGGAGGGTGTAATAAACAGAATCTCGAAACGAGAAATTGAAGTGTCTTTTTTGAATTCTATTCAGGTTCGTTACATTAAATTACGTTGAAATACCATTTCATTTCCTCTCCCCCAGCTATGGGTTAAATATCTGGAAAAATTATTATTATTATGAAAAAATTAATGCAATATTTACTCGCCAAAATTATTATTCTTACAATATAAAATACGTCTCGACTTTGAATAAGCCACAAAGTGTTGATAAGACATAAAAAGTAATTTTTACGTCACCTGCGAAACAATAATCTAACTAGCACGACAGACGCTAACTTTCTAAAGCGATCATTTCGTCAGTCTTGTGCCATGACGAATGCATTTTAATTTTCTTTACTAAAAAAGATGTTTCCATAATTATTAGCATCTTAAACCGATCAAGTCTAGGATCGAACATTATCCTTCCCGTATATCCTACCCCATAAACTGTGCCTCTTACTCTGTAACCCCCTACCTCGAGTGGCTCTTGGGCCTTGTACATGGCGAAAGTCATTGTAAGAATGTATTAAGAAAGAGGGAAATTTTGTTAGAATCCACATCACTTTCAACAAGAGTAACAACTAAAATAGATACCCCATATGTAATTCAAAAAGAAAATAATAGCATAATCAATCTGCTAACATTCTACACTACTTGGATAACTACATGGCTACCAGAAGTATCATCACACATGGAATGAGAATGATATACCCAACTGATAGTAATAAAGAGTTCGGTTCGAAATTCCAAGCACCTGAAGAAGGCCGGAGCGTACTACGGCCGAAACGTCGTAAACATAACAATAAAGATGTGAACAATAATCCAAACAATGTAAATAGTGTAAATACTATCTTATCTCAGAAATATAGTCAGTCAGTTAAGTGCCATACGTGATACACTCTTGGGCGATCATGTCTCGAAAGAGACATGACTGACTGGGCAGACGGTTATCCCGTAGTAAGTTGCCATTGCTTTCTGCGGTAGACTGGTTGCCGACCAAGGCTATAGAACCCAATCTGTCCTGTTCCATAACTATAGGGAAGTAAATGCAAGGAATTTAACTGGAATTCGAACTCGGCTCCCCGATTTCTCGTTCCGAGCCTATATCCACTGCACCACAAGTGTAATTGATTTAAAATTTTACTTAAAATAAATGATGATTTTGAATGAATTTTGTGGCCTAACCTCAGTTCTCATTAACGTCGATTCTATAATAAGTTAATGTCTAGTCAGTGGCACCATACATTTACCGCCTCTACAATACCTCGAAATAATCTCCGTTTGAAATTGGTAAATAATATTTCCAGATTAAATCCATTTTATTCAGGGTTGTCTCGCCTTTAGCTATATGAATTTTCACATCCTTTTCAATCAAATTTATTTCGCTTCCTATACATGTAAAAGTTTCGACAGTTTTTATCGATTAACCTGAGACAGTTTCTATTTAGATTTAATGGCATTACAGTGTAACCTTAATATAAGAGAGTTGTCACGACCGGATGAAGGTTCTCTTATATCCGGGTTTGGTCTATTTATATACATTACCACTCTCTAATTTGGAACCAGAGAAAATCCCTTATATCTGGATTTATCTTATATCCGCGTTTCTCTTATATCTGGGTCTCTTTTATCCGGGTTATATTAATTGTAAATGTTTGTGTCTGAAAATATCAGCTAAGTTTAACTGGAGATCATGCACAAAAACAATAAAACGTTATGTTCTTTTGACTCCACTAGTAAAGTATACAGTGCCTTGTAACTTAACCTTTGCCAGAATATCGCCGGTGGTACTCCCTTCCTGCTCCATCTTTTCCAGTCAACCTTAACCTACAAAAGTTAACAGCGATGCCAGTCGCTATATATTCTTCTCTTGATTTTTCTTTTGTCTTCTCGCTCATTAGTAATGGTCCTGTTTCTTAATTTTTTCACACCATTTACCTACCTTGTGTCCTAGTATCTTTACTGTCTTGCATGGGCTGATAATTTTAAAAAATTACATAGACACGAGTTAAAATAAAATGTTACTCTTTTTATTATAACTTTTTTTTAACTTAAAAAATTCAAGCTGAAGAATTTTTATGCCATGTCTCCCAGACACTATATTTTAAAATTAAAAGCTGTGGATTTTTTTTTACAACATAGCGATGCAAGATACCAAGTTATAAAACAACACAAATAAAAACGAAGATTTAGACTAAAAATATCCATTTGGGAAAGAATATCTTGAAATTGGAAGAGGAGTTCTGAAATAAATGATCAGGAGCCTAATTTAGCTTTTAACCAATTCAAAGGTATTAGGATATTTGGAATTATTTTACGCAACAAAAGTGTCTGATTCATGGGAATTTTCTTTATTCGATAGTTAGATTTGAATTCACAATGTGTTTAATTCAGCTTACATAAACGCTAAAGAGACAATATGGCAGAAAGCAATGGCACGTGATCTAACTCATTGCAGACGATTTCTAGTTTCTCTTCGTTTTTCTTTTCTTTTTCTTTTTTTGCTTTTTGTTGTATTGGTTTCTATTAAGATCGAAGGTAAAAAGACTCGGCGTCTTTTTTCTAATGCGCTGATACCTTTTTTTCTATTTCTTCTTTTTCCATATATATATATAAAGGAATCTAGTCTTAAAAATAGTGGGGGGAGACAAAAATAAAAAGTTAGAAGTAAAACAAAAAGATATATAATTCAAAACAAAGAAAAAATAAAATAAAATTATAAGTAAAATACGTGTACATAAAAAATGGCATCCATATTGTTAATATACGATTTCTATTTGTTACTTTAACATAACAGGTACGGCACATGATAGTTATTAGCGCAACGCTATTAAAATTCTCTACCTTAAATATATTATTTATAAACGATGCCATTTCTGCTTGTTATTATAAATCAGCAATAACGGTACATCATAGTGTATTTTAGCAATATTTTTATGTAACTAACTTAGCTATACTGAAAAATTATAAAAAAAGGAAAATTTATATGGGTAGGATGTGATTTCTTTTTATTACCATAGCGCAGCAGGAACGGCACATCATAGATTTCTGTGCGAGCAATACCTTTAAAAACTCGTATTTAAAGAATGAAGCAACATCAATCCAATTTGCTACTAAATAACACTAATGAATCAACTTTTGTAGGTTTATGTGATTGTTACGAAAGCTAAAAAGTATTACCAACGAAAGAAAAAAATGCAAAGATTACTGAAGATTATATTGGGGTTCTTCCTGAGATTTTGTGATAGAACCGAACACAACCTTCGACCAGGCGCAGCAGTCATTTTAAAACCAGGAGTAGCGATCTTTAATTCTTGCGTTGCACTGAAATGAATTTGCACAAAAATGGAATTTTGCATATCAACAGAAACCAGGGGTCTATCTACATAAGTTCTTGCCATATGTGCGGTGGAAAATATAAGGGGTTACCTATTATGAGCTACTGGATCATGTAAGATAGATAGATAGATAGATAGATAGATAGATAGATAGATAGATATGAAAAAAAAATACAGAATCAGATAGATAGATAGATAGATAGATAGATAGATAGATAGATAGATAGATAGATAGAAAAAATAGATAGATAGATAGATAGATAGATAGATAGATAGATAGATAGATAGATAGATATGAAAAAATACAGAATTAGATAGATAGATAGATAGATAGATAGATAGATATGAAAAAATAGAGAAAAAATACAGAATATAGATAGATAGATAGATAGATAGATAGATAGATTTTTTTTTTTAATCATATCACCCCGAGCAAGGCGGTAATGCCACTGATGTGCAGGGGGCTACATAAGAATAAAGAGATTGGAAAAGAGAAAACCGAAAACCGCATCCTAAACAGGAAACAAGAGATGAGCCTCTTCACCTATTCAATAGATGAGGGTGGAGTGTGAACCGGGCGATAGTTTAGTCTATCTACTCCAATTGAAAAAAAAAACAAAGTGAGCAGATTAGAAAAGAGAAAACCGGAAACCGCATCCTAAACAGGAAAAAAGGGATGAGCCTCTTCACCTGTTCAATAGATGTGGGTGGAGTGTGAACCGGGCGATAGTTTAGTCTATCTACTCCAATTGAAAAAAAAAACAAAGTGAGAAGATTAGAAAAGAGAAAACCGGAAACCGCATTCTAAACAGGAAACAAGGGATGAGCTTCTTCACCTGTTCAATAGATGTGGGTGGAGTGTGAACCGGGCGATGATAGATAGATAGATAGATAGATAGATAGATAGATAGATAGATAGATAGATAGATAGATCAACTGCATAAATAAATGTATGGACTGTGAGACAACTTTGTGCAAATTAAGTTAAGCAACTGCTTTAGTTTTAGTTTTAGTATTTTTACCATATGGTCAGTTTTAGACCCACTGTGACAGGGTGTAATCGTTTTTTATTTTTTCATCAGATTAGTTCATTTAGGATAGTTGAGTCGGTAGTTGTTGAACAAACACCAGTGTACCAGAGCAGTTGCCTGCAACAGGAATTGGCTAGCTTGGAAAATGTGTAACCGGTATTATGTATGCATATCAAGCAATCCATCAAGTTATATATGACAAACGTGACAGAGTGTCTCTCCAATACAGTCCGTGTTAGCCACAAGAGCCATATAGTTAGCCCTTTAACAAATTTACAGAATAGTTTAACATGCGATGTGTGACAGAAGATTTGCTGAAATCGCTCCGTTTTATTCGTATTCTTTATGTGCCGTGTCTCCCTCAAAATGTAGGCGATCAAGGCTCTCCATAATTTCCTGTTCGTTTTAGCTCTGAATAAATTGCCTTTTCGTTCTTTCACCTAAATCCTGTTCCGCCATTCATTTGTTCATGCTCATCAAGTATGTTATGCGTTGTCTTCCTTTGTCTTTCTTGCCCTCAGTCTGTCATGTTAGTATCGAATTTTCCAAGCCTTCCTTCCACATTATGTGCCCTAGAAATTTCAGCTGCCTCTTCCTTTTTGGGACGCATATTTTCTAATAAGATTTCTCGTTTATTCAGGCAAGTCGTTGTAAATAAATATACACTATTTCATTACAAAAAAAAAAAACAGAGTTTCTACTGAAATACGAGTATCCATTAAAAATAATGTTTAAATAAATGAATTAAAAACATGTCGGAGTTAATACATTTTGTAACGTATTTCGTATCTAATCTAAACTTATTTATACAAGGAACTTTGTCTGTGTTTGTATGTATGTTTGTGTGTGTGTGTGTGTGTGTCTGTGTCTGTGTCCGTTACCTATAGACTCCAAAACGGCTCAACCGATTTTCTTGAAAATTTACACAGTTGTACTATAAGCGTCTGCGAGTGTTCTTAGCTAGGTTTTGTGTCGAGGTACTCCCGATAAATATCGAAAATCGATAATTGAAAAAATCGGGTTATAGAAGGAGTGGTCCGATTTTAATCAACTTTGATACACTCATAGACAAAGACATAACAACCGATATTCAGGAGTCTCAAGGTTGCAGTTCTAACAATAGTGCAGAAAATGGATAATATATATATATATATATATAAATCGATACCAGGAAATCAAAATTTGACTTACATCCATTCATTTTTCTTTCTTTCAGTCTCACGGTTTCGCTTTAACTGGAAACAACTATTGCTTTTTAGTCTTTCGTGCCAACGTCCAAAGAGTCTGAGCTCCAGGACCATGGAATAGTTTTAAAGTTTTCATTACAACCCAGCAACGCCGGGCTAGTATATATATATATATATATATATATATATATAGAGAGAGAGAGAGAGAGAGAGAGAGAGAGGAAGGAAGGAAGGAAGGAAGGAAGGAAGGAAGGAAGGAAGGAAAAGAATGAATAAAGATCTGGAAGAAAAGGTTAGAAAGAAAAGATACAAATCCTGGAAGCTTGAATGTAAGTGAAGTGATGAATCAAAACATTAAATAAAAGAAAAAAAAAACGTAAAAAGAAGAAACAAATAACGAAAGAAAGCAAAAAAAAGAGATCAAGAAAAAAAAATTTAAAAGCATAAATGAAAAAAGATAAATAAATAAAAAGCAAGGACACATAAAGCAATCTCCAAAAGTTTGGGAGGTCCAGTCAAAGTCAGGAAAAATGGGGGAAAAAAAGGCAGACGAGATTAAAACACAAATAAGAAGAGACAGGATAACGTCAACGGGAAAAAATGATGTCAAAACAGACTGCAAAGCAAACTTACCGTTTGTTGTGTAACATTGCAGATGTAATAGCATATAAAATTAAATAAAAAAAAATAATGATTATAATCTCAAACAAGGGGAATGATAAAAATTGCTGAGAGGCCCATATTTTGATTTAAAGGAAAAACTAAAGTTAGAGCTTTAAAGAAGGGATTCCTATTCATAAGATTATAAACCATTTCGCATTTGTCTCGAATCTTAAAGCAAAAAATTAAACTTATATCTTGCGTTTTTAAAAATGTGCTGGGCAAGGAACATTTTTTATAATGCTGTGCTAAGTCATTCGTATTCTATGAATTATTTAGACTAGTAACCTCATCCATATTGTTTTTATTGCTCTATTTCCACAGACGTATTCCTTGGTCATCCTCAATGTCTGACATTCAAATATAGATCATTGTTATTACCATACGAATAATTTAGACTACTATCTCCATCCTTGTTGTTTTTATTACTCTATTTCCACAGACGTATTCCTTGGTCATCCTCAATGTCTGACATTCAAATATAGATCATTATTATTAACATACAAATAATTTTGACTAGTATCTCCATCCTTGTTGTTTTTATTACTCTATTTCCACTGACGTATTCCTTGGTCATCCTCAATGTCTGACATTCAAATATAGATCATTGTTATTAACATACGAATAATTTAGACTAGTATCTACATCCTTGTTTTCTTTTTAATACTATATTTCCACAGACGGGTTCTTTAGATTTCTTCATTGACTGTCATTCCCATATAGATCATTGTCATTAGTATACAAATATCTATTATCTTTTCGCTTTTATCACGGTATTTTGACAGATGTGCATTTTGACCGTCATCACTAATAAGTTATTGTTATTGTCTTATATAATCTCATACATATGTTTAGTTGAATATCCTTCTCCTAAGTTTGTTTTTCTTTTGTTTCTGAATATTTTGCTCAAGAGAACCAACTTTAAATTCGAACAGTATGGCTGATGCTAACCTCCAGGAGAGTGGCTCATTGCGTCTTCTTGAACTAACGTTTTCTGCCTACATGGATTGGAAACATTATATCGAATAAAGTGAGAGGTCACCTACATTTTTTTTAATCATATCACCCCAAGCAAGGCGATAACGCCACTGATGCGTAGGGAGCTAAGTAAGAGTAAAAAGACTGGAAAAGAGAAAGCCGGGAACCGCATCCTAAACAGGGAACAAGGGATGAGCCTCTACATCTGTTCAATAGACGTGGGTGGAGTGTGAACCGGGCGATAGTTTAGTCTATCTACTCCAATTGAAAAAAAAGTAAAAAGATTGGGAAAGAGAAAGCCAGGAAACCACATCCTAACCAGGGAACAAGGGATGAGCCTCTTCACCTGTTCAATAGACGTGGGTGGAGTGTGAACCGGGCGATAGTTTAGTCTATCTACTCCAATTGAAAAAAAAGTAAAAAGATTGGGAAAGAGAAAGCCAGGAAACCACATCCTAACCAGGGAACAAGGGATGAGCCTCTTCACCTGTTCAATAGACGTGGGTGGAGTGTGAACCGGGCGATAGTTTAGTCTATCTACTCCAATTCTGTGTCGTGCTAGAGATTTTTTTCTTGCCAGTATCCATCTAACATATTTATATGTCTACTATTTTTCCTTTCTTTGAATGCTGCGGCCACATCTAACCTGGTGCTTTCGCTCGATTTTTAAAGAGTTTTGATAAAATCCAAAGAAGAATCTGCAATGTTATTGGTACAGACCTGGCATCTCTCCTTCAGGTAATTTTCCACCGCGTCTCTCTGCCTTTTCGATACATACATTCATGGTAATTGTTCCGATGAACTTTCTGATACGTAAACTTTATGAATTTAAGTGCAGTACTAGAATGGATGTGCGTTGCAGTGCAGTGGATATCAGCTTGAAACGAGAAATCGGAGAACCGTGTTCGAATTCCAGTTGATATCCTTTGCATTCATTTACGCGCAAATACCCTTGGAATAGGTATGAATCCGTGTCTTCCCTCCAGTTATGGGTTAAATAACAGGACATATTTGGTTCTATAGCCTTGGCTAGCAACCAGTTTACCGCAGAAACTAATAGCGACCTACTGTTGAAAAATCTTCTTCCCAGTCAGTCTCGAAAGAGACATGATCGCCCAAGTGTGTATCACGTATGGCATTTACGCCCAAGTGTGTATCACGTATGACTAGATTGGCGGCAAGGCCTCATCAATTGATACGGTTGAAATAGCTAGATATAACCGCAAGTTCTATACTAACACTTTCTTCTGTTGCACTTCCCGATTGTAGAACTCTCTTTCAGTTTCTTGCTTCCCTGTCAAATTTGATCATCAAAAATTTAAACGCAATGTCAATATTTACTACTATCTTTTTAAATCTTATTCTTTTATTGTCTTCTCTTCTTAATAGTAGTTTCTCTCATATTCTCTAACACTCAGTAATCCCTTGCTTATGACATAATGATTTTAAAAAAAAAATGAAGATCATAATATGTTTCGGTCGAAACGTTATAAAAACAAACAACGAAGATGGAGATATAAGTCCAAATACCTCGAGGAATTAATCAGACGAGAATAAATTCCAAGAGAAAGCGGTTTTTATGTTTAATTGTTATTCAGTATTAAACAAAATGCAATTTAATTTTTGAAAACATTTTTCA
Source organism: Ascarosepion bandense (assembly GCA_037127315.1). NCBI lineage: Eukaryota > Metazoa > Mollusca > Cephalopoda > Sepiida > Sepiidae > Ascarosepion > Ascarosepion bandense. Next base: position 2,067,836 of record JBBBDQ010001918.1, on the reverse strand, counting down.
GTGGTTTATTTATTAATTTATTTATTTATTTTACGGGTAGGAGAAGGAGATTGACATTGCATGTTGAAAGTGCATCAATTCTGTTGTTGATTAGACTTCCCCGGCTAAACATTTACTTCTACACAGTAAGGACATGTGCAGACCAAAATCAAGAGTCGGGTAGGATGCTTCAAAGCCTTTGCACGATTTCTTTTTTTTTTTTTTTTTTTCCCCATCGATTTTCGACTGAATGTTAAGATTCCAGATGTTGGCGTCTCAGGTATTTACCATTTTGGGCTTAGCCTGGTTGACTGGCTGGCTGGCTGGCCCAAGGCATTATATGTCGAGCATGGGGCGGCAAGTGAGGATCGAACTCTTTTCTGGCAGTGATGGTCTGCTAGATTAAATTATTTTTTATATTTCTGAGGATAAGATTTAATAAAAGATTTAATTTTGTGCGAAAAGAAAACGGACAAAAAAGAAAAAGATCGAAGAATATTTTTTTTAATTCTGTTTTATTTTGAGAACTTCTTTCTCAGATAGATAGATAGATAGATAGATAGATAGATAGATAGATAGATAGATAAAAATATTGAGAAAGAAAGAAAGAAAGAAAGAAAGAATACTTAAAGCGAGAGAGAGAAAGAGAGACAGAAACAGTTTGAGAAATTAGCAGAAATTGCCTGAGATACATATAAAAATTTATATGTCGTTTTGCCATTAAGAAATATAGAAAGAAATTGCCTCAGATAGACAGCACATCACTCAATAAATACCGGGCCTAACTAATAAAACAACAACTTTTAGGCAAAATTCAACTTTATTCATAAACATAGTCTCTTTCTAGGGTGATACACTGATTACAACGGTTCTCTAAAGAATTCGATGCCTTTTTTGTAGAACGATTTGTCTTTGGCCACAAAATACAAAAGTTTCCCATATCATTTCTTCATTGGAGACAAATCTCCTTCCCTGGAGCATTCTTTTGAGGTCTGCAAACAGCCAGCAGTCACTGGGGGCCAAATCTGGAGAATAGGGTTGATGTGGAAGCAATTCGAAGTGCAATTCATGTAGTTTTGCCATCGTTGCGATCGACTTGTGATTCTGTGCCTTGTCTTGGTAAAATATAACATTTTTCTTCATTTGTGGCCGTTTTTTAGCGATTTCTTCCTTCAAACGTACCAATAATGCTATTTGCTAGGGATGGTTCTTCTTTTCTCAAGGTAATCGATAAACAAAATGCCTTGCATATCCCAAAATACGGAGGCCAAAACATGGCCAGCTGATGTTTGCGTCTTTGATTGGTTTGGACGGCTTTCACCTGCTGCTGTCCACTCAGCTGACTGTCAATTTTAGTCTGGAGTGAAGTGGTAGATCCATGTTTCATCCATTGTCACATATTTGTGCAAAAACTCCTTCTTGTTGCATTGAAACAGCTGAAAACAACGCTCTGAATCATCGACGCATTGTTGTTTTTGATCGACTGTAATCAAACAATGCAGCCACTTTGAACACAGTTTTCTCATTGACAAATGTTCATGGAAAATGGTGAATACACTGCCTTCGGATATTTTCAAAGTGCTATCTCACGCAACTTCAATTTACGATCGGCCAAAACGAGTTTGTGGATTTTTTTTTTTTGTTGTTGTTATTCAAAAACAACCTGAGCGTTCAGCATCATTTGTGTCTGTACGACCACGTTTAAAGTCAGCATACCACCGTTATTTCCGACGCAGCAGACATCAAGCCATTGCTTTGCTTGAACAGTATTTTTCCCATCAGAAAGCAATGCTTTATCAGCACACGAAATTCAGGAAGGCTGCTAGGAATTTCGAACCGAACCCTTTATTAAGATCACTGAGGTATATCATTCTCATTCCTTGTGTGAAGTCTCATTTGGTAGTCATGACTAACCGGACTAAGTTACTTGTTCACCACTGCTATTGAACCCACAACTCTTTGGGTCAAGTTACTGTAACTAACCAACTTGGTTCATGTGTTCTTAATGATAAGAACAACTGAATTTTTGGGACTTATAATCCTTATGTTCAATTACCATTTTTACCAGAGTTCATATCGAATTGTTGATGATAATAGTTGTCTCTAGTATTTTTTAGTATTTTTGGATGTTAATGTTTTTCTCTAGTATTTTTACCATTTTTTCATGTTGCAATTTTGATGTTAATGGTTTTTCTTGTATTTTTTACCAGAGCTCATATTGCAATTTTTGAGACTAATGACTTTCTATGGCACTCTGTGTTACTTCTTCCCATATTGTATTCTCTATACTTGATCGGCTTAAGTGATTTTTGTAGCCTAGCATATGCACTGATTTCTTGGCTTACGTAGTTTCCAGTGGCGTTCTCTATCTATTATTTCAGCTTCATGCCATAGGGGCAGTGATCCCCTTTCTCCTTCCATATGGCAACCAAGATGAGAACAAGTCCGAATAATGTAAATAATGTTAATTCTACCTCATCTCAGAAATGTAGACGAAAAAATATAGTTTGTTATTTATGATGTATCGGCAATTAATTATTAAATATTTTAAAATAATTCAGTAGACGTCGTTTTTTATTCATGGTAAATGGATTTTTTGCGATTGCTTTATTCAGTTTCCGTTGTACGATATATTAAGTCTAAAAATGCTGACTTTTGTTACAGTCGCCATACATTCTTGGTCTTTTTGGTTATGATCAAAGTGTAGTATCTGCCCTCAGATGAATAAACTACAGTTCATCTCTCCGTTGTGTCTATGTCTTCAGATAACGAAATTAAAAATATTATTGAAAGCTACCCAGTCTCTGGAAAAAGCTGCCTGTAGCAGTAACCTCCTCATTGCACTAAAGGGTGGAGATCAATAGTAATTTCGATGCCAGCCCTACCGACGATTGCGGCGCTAGACTATTATTGAACCTGGCTCAGGTGGACGAGATTAGGCTCCTTATTAAACTGACCATGTGTCACATCCTGTCAGCATTAGAACCACTTTTCCGCCATTTGGCTAAGGTCAAAATGTAATATCTGTTCTTATCAGATTAATTTGATTATCTGTTTCTATCTTCCCGCGTTTCATTCTTTCATTTATTTTCTCACTGAAACCAAGTAGTGTTTTATCCCATTTTCCATGAAATCAAAACAGAATACTCCATTATTTTTTATGGAATTGGCAGGACATAATGGTCGTGCAAACTAACGAAGAGAGGTACAAGCACAATTATGATATGATAATTAATAATTATATGAACTCAAGCTGCATATTTTGAACATTTTTACGTATGTTCTGAGTAGTTTGCCAATAACATAGAACTAGAATTAAATTTGCAAAGTTTTAAATATCAAACGCCATGATGAATAGACAAGCGTGTGAATGGTTTTTCTTGGAATTCAATACCATGACATGATAAAAAGTCAAAACCTTTCATGATCTTGAAAACGATCAAAGACAGTAACAAGGACCAAAGACGAAAGGAGTTAAAAATTTAGAGTAACAATCTACATGAAGTTATGGGTAGTGGCTCTCTACATTTTTCTAACGATCGCCTACGCCCTGAAAAAAAAACCTGATGCACGAAAAAGAGCAAGCTTTTGCTTGCTTTCCAGCATGAGAATACACGGATTTCACTGCCTGACACAGGGACTGAACTCCTAAACTGAGGATTAAACACTCTGAATGAAGTTTGCTTTTCTTGCAGTTACAGACGTACAAAATGTGAGGATTATAGATCCGTTACCAAAGGTTGCCGCCACTTTGAAACGATTTGCTTTCAACCACCTGTGAAAATTCATAATACTGAAAATTCACCAAAGACAGATAAAAGCGTTTAGGCCAATTTTGTACACACACAGTGGAATCAAATACCTATTATTAAAAAGAAATAACAAAAACAAAAGGAAAAACTGTTTAAATAAACTTCGTCTATGCCAAACATTGATGCCATGAGAGTTTCATCTATATTGTTTGCATAATATAGTGGTTCTTGAGGTTCTGTCATTTCCCTCCTTCCAAGATTGTCCGACTCCAAAGCTGCATTCCAAGTAATATGCATATATTATTGAAAATCTTCCTTCTTTACTATATTAGTACATATACATTAAAATGGATTATTTTTATACATTGATTGATTGTTTCGTATTTTTTATAGCTTATCAACTCTTCAGTTTATTCAAAGTCGGAAAGTATTTTTTAGATTGTAAGATTCTTTTCTTTTTAGTCAGTCAGTTAAGTGCCATACGTGATACACGCTCTGGGCGATCATGTCTCGAAAGAGACATGACTAACTAGGCAGAAGATTATCCCGCAGTAGTTTGCCATTGCTTTCTGCGGTAGACTGGTTGTCAGCCAATCTGTTTTATTATTTAACCTATAACTGGAGGGAAAAGACGGATTAACACCTTACACAAGGGTATTTGTGCGTAAGTGAATGCAAGGAATTCAACTGGAATTCGAACTCGGCACCCCGATTTGTTGTTCCGAGTCGGTATCCACTGCACCACAACGAACATTCGCTTTTCTTTTTCTTTTTTTTTTTTTTTTTTTTTTTTTTTTTTGTTGAGATCCTTTCCATTTATTGAATATGAAAGAAAATTCCCACCCCTTTTAATCATTTTACATTTATTGCCCACCCTGATTCCAGTGAATCTAAGGACACACTACATGGCCGAGGGATTAAATTCACGTAACCACATTCACGAACCAACACTTTAATTAACCCAATGCACCTTCTTTTTTTTTTTTTTACCAATGCACCTTTTCCAGGATTATGCGATGCAAAAGTGCATTACAAGCATATGCATATGTTTTTGAAAATCTTCGTTCTTTTCCATATTCATAAATAAAAATTCACATGGATCATTTTTATCAAGGTTTCTTACAAATTTAATAATAATAAAAATGCTGATAGATGTTTAAACTTGAATACATGTACAGTAATTTGTTTTAATTCATAGCTAATTATTACATAAATAAATTGAAGAACACTTCAATAAACAAAGTTCAATAAAATACCAGTTTATTGATTTCCAATTGAATAAACTAAATTCTGGAAATAAAAAACAAGAAAAAGTGAAAGATTTATACCTCCCTCCCACGGAGGCCATGAAATCCCCCACTGGTTAAGAAGCCCTGGCGTAATAGGTGCTTTCGCCATCTTCGATGTCGTCGTCTTCATTTTTTACAGTCGCCTTTCTTTCTTAAAACAACAGAAAAAGATATTTTCTTTTTTTCCGCTGATCGAGAGAAATAGACTCTAACAACTGGTGTAAATGTGTGCTTGTTTATAATCTTATTTCTCCTTGTTAGTTTTTTTTTCTAGCAGTAAGCTTGTTGCATTTTTGTGTGACCAAGTCCGTCCCTT
>JBBBDQ010001918.1:2050000-2060000 GCA_037127315.1 Ascarosepion bandense | reverse complement strand
TATGGAAAGAGAACAATGAGAGAGAGAGGAAGAGAGAAGATATAGGGAAAGAGAATAATGAGAGTTAGGTAAATTGTTTAGAAAAAGATAAGGAAACATGGTACCTAATGAAGAAATTGTTGTTTTTTCTCTCTTAAGATGTAAACAAATAAGGAAAAGGACACATTTTAAAAAAAGAGCAGAATCGAAAAGATTTTTTAGTAGTTTAACAAGAAATGAAATTGTTGAAAGAAGAATAGATTAGATAAGGAATTATAAAAAAAACGAGGTGAACAGAGTAACGATTAAGAAAAAACCTTATGTTTACAGAGTGGAATCAAAAAAAAGTCCAGTCGATCGAAAGTGAACAGATATTATCACAAACTGCTGTTGAAACACTGAATGCTGGAAAATCAGAGGCGCAAATAGTTTTCTTATTGGAAAGATGTAAATGAAAAGTGATCGATAATTAGGTAGCTTCAAACAGGTGTTGATCGATAAGCAGATAGAAATAAAGAGATAAAAATTCTGATCGATAGAGCTGGACAAAATGTGAATGATAGAGAAATAAATATTAATAGAATATTTTATTCAACTTAAAGACGCCAGACATAATACATGTTGTTGAAACGCGTTGTCATTAAAAAAAATCATTTTATCACTTTGTCCCATTTTTATCTGCACTTTTATTTCAGATATCATACTACGCACACACACACACACACACACACACACACACACATATATATATATATATATATACTTTTGCTTAGGATATTATTCTACATACTACAAATATATATATATATATATATATATATATATATATATATATATATATGTATATATTGTCATCCGCAGACAGATCTGTTTCGCTGTATCACAGCTCATCAGTACGGTTAGACAGCCGATTGCTTTTTACCCAGGATTGAAACCCGACTGAATTGGCGTCAGTCGGCGATTCTATCTCTGAGCTACGGGCGCTTGGTAGAAGGAGGCAGACTTTTTAGCGTGTATATTATCATTATACACGTCCAATAGCTGGGAGTGTTCTAATTCATTGCTGAATGAACGATGCGTAGTTGCCAGAGTAGCTACTGTTTTTCAAAGTCTACCATTCTTCCAGAGTGCTCAGTCCGGGTGAGAGAGAGAGAGAGAGAGAGAGAGAGAGAGAGAGAGAGAGATGTATAGACTTTTCTTTTTGTATTACCTACTACATACATACATTCATATATACATACATATTGCGTCATGATGGTTTTTCTCACAGAGGCTACCCAACTTACTCTACTGTACGCTCGACAAAATCAAAAACGAAAAAAGCACATGGCGAAATTTAAAATGGTGACAATTTACCCATTGTACTATATATATATATATATATATATATATATATATATATATATATATATATACTAGCAGTATAGCCCGGTGTTGCTCGGGTGTAATGAAAGCTTTAAAACTAATCCATGGTCCTGGAGCTCAGACTCTTTGGACGTTGGCACGAAAGACTAAAAAGCAATAGTTGTTTCCAATTAAAGCGAAACCGTAGACCGAAAGAAAAATGAATAGATGTAAGCCAAATTTTGATTTCCTGGTATCAATATCAAATTTTCTGTACTATTGTAAGAACTGCAACCTTGAGACTTCTGAATATCGTTTCTTATGTCTTTGTCTATGAGTGTATCAAATTTGATTAAAATCGGACAACTCCTTCTATAACCCGATTTTTTCGATTATCGATTTTCGATATTTATCGGGGGTACCTCGACATAAAACCTAGCTAAGAACACTCGCAGACATTATAGTCCAACTGTATAAATTTTCAAGAAAATCGATTGAGCCGTTTCGGAGTCTATAGGTAACGGACACACACACACACACATACGCAAAGTTCCATTTATAAATAAGTTTAGATATATATATATGTGTGATGCACGTGATACATAACTTATCAATGAAAATCAACGCAAAATATAAAATACCGACAATTTACCCATCGCATCATGTTTATGCGCGCACGCACACACAAACACACACACACACACATATTCCAGATTTTTAAATTGTGGAACTTGTTTAATTTTGATATTTGCAATGCATAATTCGTATATTGGGCTGACCCTTTTGTTGAAAACTATGCATTCTGTCTCCTTGCAATTTATACGTAGTCCTTTCTTCTAGCTTTTTTATCATTTTACACCAGGAAAGACAACAAAGCCGCTAAGGCACAGGAGTGTTACTGAGTGCAAAAGAATACTAGAGAAAGGAAAATATTACCATGGCCCAAGAACAGTAAAAGAAAAGGAATTGAGAAGACAGAAGATAATGTTTAACACTGGATTTAAATTTTTTTAAGATCAAAGTAGACTGGAAAGTAAGAAGGGAGAATAGAGTTCTACAGGTGAAAAGTGCGAGAGAAGAAACTGTTAGAATAGAATTTACGGTTACATCTAACGAGTTTAAATGAAAATTGATGAGACTTAGTTGCCAATGTAGTACTTCTTTTAAATTTATTCATTTAAGTGCCATGCGGGATACACGGTTGGACAATCCTGTCTAGAAAGAGACATGACTGACTGGGTAAAAGATTTTTCCGTAATAGGTTGCCATTTCTTTCTGTGGTAGACTGTTTGTTAGCTAAGGCTATATAATCCAATCTGTCCTGCTATTTAACCCATAGCTGGAGTGAGAAGCGACGGATTCATACCTTTCCCAAGGGTATTTGCGTATAACTTCTCGTTCTGAGCCGATATTCAGACTGCATCACAAGGCAAATCACAGAGACTAGGTACCAGAGAGAAATTAACATATTTATTGAAATGTCACATGAAAGCTATTTTACTGCGGTGGGAAAATAACTGGAGCCGAGATGTCAGGTTTAATACCTTACGTAGGTTTCCTTGAAGTCATCTTTCTGTATCTGCTATCAAGATTGTGTCCTCAGCATATCTTGTTATGACTGTAACTGCCAAAACTTAATTCTAATTCTCTCAGAATCACTTCATTCTATAGATTGAATAGGTCCGATGGGAAGACACATCCTCGTCTTACATCCTTTTTATATCAGATGCAGTAAATGCAACAAAATACGAATAGAATCAGTTCTCTCTTATAGAAATTACTAGCAGTATAGCCCGGCGTTGCTCGAGTGTAATGAAAGCTTTAAAACTAATCCATAGCCCTGGAGCTCAGACTCTTTGGACGTTGGCACGAAAGATTAAAAAGCAATAGTTAAAGCAAAACCGTAGACTGAAAGAAAAATGAATGGATGTAAGTCAAATTTTGATTTCCCGGTATCGATATCAAATAAGTTTTTTCGTCGTAAACTGAATTTTGAAGGCTAAATAAGTCCTCTGAGTAAAGGGTATCATGCCTGAGACTAAGAACTACAATTATACCTACTTGGGAGCCAAACCCGAAGCAAAAACTAAAATAAAAGGGCTGAAAAAATACAGACATACTGGCAGATAAACAGACACACACGCAATCATCATGCTTTTATATATATATCTATATCTATATATATATATTATCGATTTTCTGCACTATTGTAAGAACTGCAACCTTGAGACTTCTGAATATAATTTCTTATGTCTTTGTCTATGTGTGTATTAAATTTGATTAAAATCGGACCACTCCTTCTATAACCTGATTTTTTTATTATCGATTTTCGATATTTATCGGGGGTACCTCGACACAAAACTAAGCTAAGAACACTCGCAGACGCTTATAGTACAACTATGTAAATTTTCAAGAAAATCGGTTGAGCCGTTTCGGAGTCTATAGGTAACGGACACACACACACAGAGACAAAGTTCCATTTATAAATAAGTTTAGATCAGATTTAGATTCTCATGAAAGGAAAGTAACATAAACCTCTCGTGTCTAAAAAATTTTCCTTAGTTTATATTTGTTAACGCTTCGCCATCACGAACTCATCCTAAAATGTTTGAAGTTACTCTCCCAGATAATCAGCCTTGTTCTTCTTGTGTGTGCGCGCGCGCGGTATCTGTAACAGCTCTTTGATTTTACAATCAATGATTGACTGATCCATCTGCTTTTTACGGCTTTGTCTATCTTTGCAGGATATTTAAAGCTAGAAAATATTTTTAGATTGTTATCATCTTTTGAAGATAATATAAATTCATTGATACAAGTCCTACTAATTAACCCATAGTTGAGGAAGAAAGAGTGGATGCATATATTTCTCAAGAATATTTTTGCGTTACTGAATAAAACGATTCCTTGAATTCACTTACGCGCAAATACCTTTGGGAAAGGTATTTATCCATCTCTTCCTCTAGTTATGGGTTAAATAATAAAACAGATTGGGTTCTATAGTCTTGGCTGGCAAACAGTCTACAGCAGAAAGCAATGGCAATCTACTTCGGGATATTATTCTGCCCAGTCAGTCATGTCTCTTTCGAGACATGATCGCCCAAAGCGTGTATCACGTATGGTATTTAACTGACTGAATAAAACGAAGCAGATTTGAATTCGAACTCAGTTTTCTGTTATCCGTTACATCATCCACACAACCGCACAGAATAGAGAATAGGTCTTACCCCACAAGACAGTTTAGACATTTCTGAAATATGATAAAATTAGTTGTGGCAGGAATGCCTCTATTATTATTTTAAAAAAATCTAATATGACTCTTGTAAACAGAGTGATTGATTAGATTTTTATGGTTTATCAACCTTTTGCAGATTATATTTTCAGATTCTAAAAATCTTTTGTAAGTAATAATGTTTTACTAACACAATTCCTACTATTTGATCCATAGCTGAGGAAAGAAGAGATGGATTCATACTTTTTAAGGGTATTTGTGCGTAAATAAATATAACGAACCTGAGTGAAATTCGAACTAGGCTCTCTGATTACTAATTACGCGACCTGCACATCCAAGCCTACAGCACCTGGTATTCTCAGACGGTCACCCATTTAAGTACTGACCAGACTTGACGTTGCTTAACTTCGATGATCATACGAGAAAAAATGATTTAACGTTATAAGATCGTAAGCTCACAATAGCACCCGCACATCCAAGAATCTAGTATTTCTAAGTGATCACCCATCAAAGGACTAACCAGGTTCGATATTGCTTAACTTCGATGATCACACGAGAACCAGTGTTTTAACGTTATAAGAATGTAAGCCATTATATCACCTGCACATCCAAGCTTACAGAACGCAGTATTCCCGACCTGTCACCCATGTAAGTACTGACCAGGCTCGACATTGCTTAACTTCTGTGATCGTACGAGAAGCGATCTTTTAACATTATACGACCGTAAACCCAAGCATTGGTATCACCAAGCAATCACATTGGAGTAGATAGACTAAACTATCGCCCGGTTCACACTCCACTCATGTCTATTGAACAGGTGTAGATGCTCATCCCTTGTTCCCTGTTTAGGATGTGGTTTTGGGCTTTCTTTTTTCCAATCTTTTCACTGTTTTCTTTTAATTTTTCTTTTCTTTTTCAATTGGAGTAGATAGACTAAACTATCGCCCGGTTCACACTCCACCCATGTCTATTGAACAGTGTAGCAGCTCATCCCTTGTTCCCTGTTTAGGATGTGGTTTCCGGCTTTCTTTTTTCCAATCTTTTCACTGTTTTCTTTTAATTTTCTTTTTTTTCTTCTTTCAATTGGAGTAGATAGACTAAACTATTGCCCAGTTCACACTCCACCCATGTCTATTGAACAGTGTAGCAGCTCATCCCTTGTTCCCTGTTTAGGATGTGGTTTCCGGCTTTCTTTTTTCCAATCTTTTCACTTTTATGTAGCCCCTGCACATCAGTGGCGTTACCGCCTTGCTCGGGGTGATATGATTAAAAAAAAAAAGTACCGATGTTACTGAATTTCTGTTATGGTGCGAGAACAGGTGTTTTAACGTGATATGACTGTAAGCCAGTAATATGAGCCACACCTGGTATTTCTAAGCGGTAATCAATGTAAATACTGACGTTGCTTAACTTCGGAGTTCGTATAAGAACCGGTGCTTTTACGTGATATGACCGTATATCTATAACATCACCCGTACATTCAAGCACCTGGTATTCCCAAGCTGTCACTCATACGAGAAAAGATGTTCTAACGTTATAAGATCATAGACCCATAACATCACCTGCACATCCAAGCAATTAGCATCTCCAAGCTGTCACCCATCTAAGTACGAACCAGACTTGACGTTGCTCAACTTCAGTGATCGTATCAGAACCAGTGTTTAACTTTATATTTCTGTAAACCTTACTATCAATGAAATAGGACAAATGAATCATGTTGATATATTAGGGTTGGATCATATCCTACTTACCGTTTCTGATGAAAGTTGATCTGTTGAAATCAAATCGGACATCAAAGCCTACCTGTTTTTTCTCTTGCCAAATACTTATTCAAGAGTTTATCTTGTCTATTTCACTGACACCTTTTCCGGTGTGATCGCATTGCGAGATCAAAGCGCATGTATCAGTACTATTGATCTGGATTTGCTAACGTTCGACTCAAAGCCCGCCTCAAGTTTTGACTTGGTAAAGAAATTGAAAGTCGGTCAAATCGTAGACACGGGTGTTCCAGTAAACCACGGAGTGTTGTTGAAACTGATGAATAAAAAAAGAAAAAAAAAACATGAAAATATCGTTTTTTTGTTTGTTTGTTTGTTTGTTTGTTGTTGTTTTTTCTCGTAAATGTCGCACTTGAATAATTTCCAAAAATACAAGACAGAACAAAGTAGGAGCTCTGTTTTCCAGCAAGGATTGAGATTTTCCAAATTTGAATCAGTCAGGTACCATACGTGATACACACTTGGGCGATCATGTCTCGAAAGAGACATGACTGCCTGAGCAGAAGATTATCCCGAAGTAGGTTGCCATTACTTTCTGCGTTAGACTAGTTGCCAACGAAGACTATAGAACCCAATCTGTTCTATTATTTAACCCATAACTGGAGGGAAGAGACGGATTAATACCTTTCCCAAGGGTATTTGCGCATAAGTGAATGCAAGGAATTCGACTGGAATTCGAACCCGGCTCTCCGATATCAACTGCACTACAACGCACTGCCTCCAAATTTTGATAGGTCGACAAAATTATGAAGTGAAGTGATGCAAATTAAGCAAAATTCGCGGTGCTGGTGTAGAGTATGTGATCTACACTCCATTGGGATCTACAGCTGAAATCTAGAAAGGCTTGTGATCTACATTTAAAATTTTGTTAAAATTGTGCAATTCTGATTAGTAGAGTGAATTACGAGCAAAAATGTGTAGTTTACACAAAGGCAGGCGGTAATCTTCAAAGAAGGCAGTTTTAATTAAAATCTGAACATGCCATATGCACTCCAAGTAATCTGATCACGGCGTGTCCCTTTGAATGTTTCTGAAATGTAGATGCCATCTATTCTTTTAGTAATTTAGGTGGGCAGGCGGTAATCTTCTAAGTAGGTAGTTTAAATAGAAATTTGAACTTGTCATATGCCCTCCAAGTAATCTGACCTATGCATGTCCCTTTGTTTCTTAAATGTAGATACCACCATTTTCTTACTAGTAATTATGGTGAGCAGGCGGTAGAACAGTAACTTACTAGCAAAAATAGATAGTTTTACACAAAAGTATGCTGTAATCTTCAAGGTAGGCAGTTTAAATAGAAATTTGAACTTGTCATATGCCCTCCAAGTAATCTGACCTATGCATGTCCCTTTGTTTCTTAAATGTAGATACCACCATTTTCTTACTAGTAATTATGGTGAGCAGGCGGTAGAACAGTAACTTACTAGCAAAAATAGATAGTTTTACACAAAAGTATGCTGTAATCTTCAAGGTAGGCAGTTTAAATAGAAATTTGAACTTGTCATATGCCCTCCAAGTAATCTGACCTATGCATGTCCCTTTGAATTTTTCTGAAATGTTGAGACCACCATTTCTTTACGAGTAATTATGGTGGACAGATGGTAATAGTCAAAGGCTGTTTTAATCGAAATATGAATTTGGCAAATGCCTTCCATGTAATCTGACCTCTGCATATCTGTTTGAATGTTTCTGTCACCATTTTTTCCAGTAAATATGGTGGGCGGACGGTAATCTTCAAAAAAGTCGGTTTTTGTCGAAATGTTAACTTGTCATATGCTCTTCATGATATCTAACCCAGTATGTCCATTTTAATGTTTCTGAAATGTGGTTTCTTTTTTTTGTTTTTTGTTTTTTTTTTTTTTTTGTAAAATGGAAAAAATAACGGCTTGTAAGTTTCAGCACCTCAAAAACGAAACCCCGCGCCTACTGAGCCTCAAATTCACTTCAGACCTTGTGTAAAATTGCTTAAAATGGTAGGGAAATTGTCGGCTCATTTTACCGCCCTAGTAAGTACGTAACTCTGTCTACAGTGCTTTAAGTTCGTAAGAGTCAATTTAGATCAAAAATGGAGTATTGCAGCTGGGAGTATAATTTTAACATGAGGTACGCGGATGACCCTGTTTTGATAGTATTCTCAGAAAGAAAACTCTTACATAAGGTTGTAAAGAAAAAAGCAAGCAAAATAACTTTTAAAATATTGAATGCATGGTTGTCAGAAAAAGAGACAGCCTTAGATCTGGGCTACATATTATGGATGTCAAAATCAAATATATACCGTAACTTAACTATCTGGATAGTGTAATGACAGACGGAAAATAGGACAGGGAAATCCTTCAGGCGTATTCGATTAGCAAAATATATCTGCCGGAAAGGCAGTAAAGTGGGTACCTCCATTTTTTTCGTGATATTTCGGTGTACGTAAATTTTAAAATGAATTTTGATAAATGAAAAGGCCGTTCGGAAACTTTCATTTTAGCTTTATCACCCGGTTCACACTCCACCCACGTCTATTGAACAGGTGTAGAAGCTCATCCCTTTTTCCCTGTTTAGGATGTGGTTTCCGGCTTTCTCTTTTCCAATCTTTTCACTTTTCTTTTTTTTTTTTTCAATTAGAGTAGATAGACTAAACTATCGCCCTGTTCACACTCCACCCTCGTCTATTGAACAGGTGAAGAGGCTCATCCCTGCACTCTTTTCTTTTCTTATTTTTTTCAATTGGAGTAGATAGACTAAACTATCGCCCTGTTCACACTCCACCCTCGTCTATTGAACAGGTGAAGAGGCTCATCCCTGTACTCTTTTCTTTTCTTATTTTTTTCAATTGGAGTAGATAGACTAAACTATCGCCCGGTTCACACTCCACCCTCGTCTATTGAACAGGTGAAGAGGCTCATCCCTGTACTCTTTTCTTTTCTTATTTTTTTCAATTGGAGTAGATAGACTAAACTATCGCCCGGTTCACACTCCACCCACGTCTATTGAACAGGTGTAGAGGTTCATCCCTTGTTCCCTGTAAAGGATGTGGTTTCCGGCTTCCTCTCTTCTAGTCTTTTCATTCTTACGTATCCCCCTGCACATCAGTGGCGTTGCCGCCTTGCTCGGGGTGATATGATTTTTAAAAAAATTGAAAGCATAAGTATTAAATTTACTACATCTTTTTAGCAAAATACACTGTAATATATTTTTCAAACAGAAATCTTATTGATTAGAATCGATTTTTTCTAAAATAGCTGATTAGCCTACATTTTACTAGTCTTTCATCACAATATAATTTTCTTTATTTACAAAGATATAGAATATATTTTCTAAAACTTTATTTGAGGAATATTAGCTGATTTAAACTATAATTAATCTGATTTGAAACAAGTATGATTTACTTTAAGATAAATTAAAGCAGAAAAACGGATTTTCAAACGAACAGTTGTAGTGATTTACGTATCTTTCAACACCCGACAAGTTCTTCTCAAACACTGATAAGTTATTTACACGTTTATTGCTGTCTACAGAGACTTTATCTGTTAAAATATAATTTAGGAAAATGACCAGTGAACGCTTTTTTATACGATTTTTAAGTATTCATTAATCTTACAAATGTTGGAAATATTCTCCATAATCTATTTACTATAGTCATCGATTTTATACACATTAAAAAAATTTTGAATTATAATTA
>JBBBDQ010001918.1:1965000-2045000 GCA_037127315.1 Ascarosepion bandense | reverse complement strand
CTCTTTCTGATTCTCAGTGTAGACGTCCTTCTCATTTTCATTTTCCTTGTAGCTTTCTCGTTGCTTCCGCTCTCCTTCCATGAAATTCTCAGTATCCTTCTGTAGAACTATATCCCTGTTGCCGCAAGTTTTCTTTTCACTTCTGAGATTTCTCATTGATTCAAACGCTAACCACTAAAAAATAGATAGAAATAAGTAATTATATAAATATTTTCATATCAACTCGATTATACACATTTGCGCTGATTACCTTAAATCAATGGTGGATTGGGGTAAGAAAAGACTCGTAAATTTGAATGCTTCCAAAACGAAACTGCTCTCCTTTAACCAACATAGAAAAACTTTCCTACCTTCTATCAGTATGGATGACGCTAGTCTCCCAGAAAGCAACACTCCTCGGCCTCACTCTCTTAACCGACCTCAAGTAGACCGACTACATCGAATCAATAGCTGCATTTACCACTAAAAAGGTTGGATCACTGTGTTGGGCCAGAAAAATTTTCTTGTCAGAATCCATCTTGCACATTTTATAAATTTACCATTCGTACGTGTATTAAGTACTGTTGCCATATCTGTTCGTGTGCTCCTGCTATTCATCACGTGATTCTCGACAAAATCCAAAGGAGGATCTGCAATGTAATCAATCCAGAGTTAGCAGTTCGATTCCAATCACTTTCTAACCGACGATATGTAGCTTCCTTCTGTCTTTTCTACAAATATTTTCACGGTTTCTGGCGAGCTTCTTTCCCTGGTGCCCCGACCACATGAATTTACTCATGCTACTAGACTGGCACCAAGGTACGACCCTTTTACCGTTGAAATAGTTAAATGTAACCGCCACTTATACTCTAACAGCCTATTTTTTCTTTCACCTCCTGCCTGTGGAACTCCTTTCCAAATACTTGCTTTGCTGATAACTACAATCACTAAAAGTTTAAATGTAACGTCAGTTGCCATTTTCTATCGTTTTGTTTCACCTCTTTTTCTTTATCCTTTCTTCGACATTCCCTGCAATTTGTTTTCTCTCTCTCTCTCTCTCTCTCTCTCTCTCACTCACACACACACACACACACACACACACACACACTGTGCATCAGTGGTGGTCCTGACTTGCTTAGGTGAAACGTTTATAAAAAAGAAAAAAAAACATTCGTCGAGATCACGTACACATCTCTCTGGGGAAACGAACACGTAAAGATTTAGTCTGAGGGAAGAATTTGTTAACCATTGCGCTGCAGAAAACACTAGAACTTTAATATTGATTCGGGGAGAGGCAAACAGACTATATGTATGCACACGGGAAAGTAGGTCATTTGCTCATAGGACTTATTTACAGTTAGATTTGTAAAACTGTCTGACCCTTTATTCCGGAACCCTTGAGGTCGGATCACGGGTCGACAGAAAATGCTAGATGACAGAAAACATAGTCTTCCCAGGTCATTCCACATATATGTATATTTATTTATTTTATCAGAGTACAAAGCTTAAATCTAACCTAAACTATATTGCTCCCAGTGGATCACGAGCCATGGATGACCCCGCGCCATTGACGAGGGGGTCGGCAATGATTCTGCAACTTGTCATTTTACAGCTAGGATATTGACCCTAAGCAAATTCTTTTATCCTCCCGGTAAGGTAGACTGGTTGCCAACCAAGGCTATAAAGCCCAATCTGTTCTGCTATACAAACCATAGCTGGGGGGAGAATAGATGGATCAATAGTTTTCCCATGTTTATTTGCACGTAAGTTAATGGAACAAATTCAACTGGAATTCGAACTCGGCCCTCTGATTTCTCATTCCGCACCACAATGCACATCCAGAACAAAGCTTAAAACAGGAAATAAAATAATTATTAGTTCTTCCAAAAAATGTTTTATTGTTCCATGCAGACAAACACAAAACAAAGTACCCCCAATTATATATATATATATAGACACTAGCCAAATAGTAGTTGGTTGGACCAGCAGACGGTAAAAAAGTGCTCAATACACACCCAACACAAATGAATTGAATATGCAGAGCTAACGATATGTTAAAGAACAGAACACGCACCACTTACCTGCGGTCCAGGTTTCGACCACGCAGATCTCTTCAAACAAGCAGACTTCATGTGTGAGGAGACCTGCATGGTCGAAACCTGGTTAGCAACACACACACACACACACACACACACACACATATATATATATTTTTTTCTAAACATATACTGTTAAATATAAGAGACAATGAATGTCTATTATGTTTAATCATGAGCCGTTCTAAACGTCGTATTTTGGCTTTAATTTCAGTTGAAAATAATGAGGTTCCATTGAAATTTCTTGGTGTTAGGATCATTTATACATATACATATATCATTTATATATATATATATATATATAACCTGAATAAAATAAACTATGAAATATCCACAAATATCTTTAAATGACTATAATTAATAGCAGAAGCCATTAGTTTATTCCAATGACCTTCCATACTTAATATTTCTTGTTTTCCCTCCCGCGTGGTGATGTGTGACGTCATGAGCTGTGGTGCGATTTTCCCTTCCAGCGTCTTGTATGCACGAGTTTCTTGTTGCTTAGAAATCTTCCATGTAAACAAAAACACACTGTCATTATTGTTTGTCGATGAATGGTTATACTATAATGTAATTGACATCTTTGAAAATGACATGTATTTTTATAAAAAAATTATGTATCAATATTGTGATTTTCTTTTTTCTTTCAATGATAATGCTATTAAGCTTATCAGACAATATGAAAAAGTTTACATAAACTAAATAGACAAAATTTTGAATTATTTATTGAAACACATACACACACACACACACACACACATACATACATACATACATATATATATATATATATATATATATATATATATATATATACTTGTTACCAAGAATATGGTGAATTTGCAGCTATATATAAGAAATGACCAAAACCGTATCACTGCTGTCAGCTACTAAATAATGTTTTGCGTAGCCGAACTAATGATGGTTGATTATTAAAAAATACCGGAACCTAGATACTGCCAAACCACGGAGTGCTGGCTTAAAGATATCGAACTGTATTGTACATTAAAAGTTAGTGTTAATTTCTCATTCGTGATATTACCGTTACATTTCAATGCTGACATTGCCCTCGTGATTTGATTAGTCCCCGCCGACCAGTGGGTATGTGACTTTGGATCCTACTCTGAACGGAGACTCTCCCTCCCCGTGTTGATTTTAGAGATTACCCTCTTCTCTCTAGGATGGGTGTTTATAAATCGACATGTCATAAATTTTTCCAACCACGTAAGCACATCCAAGGTTCGTATTTGTCTATAATTCTGAGATGAGGTAGTATTTACATTATTTACATTATTTACACAGTTCAGACCGTTGTCTTCATATTTATCGCAATGTTTATACGCATTGGTTAGTTCCACTGACCCAAAGAGTTTTGAGTTCGATACCTGGCTACAGCAGTGACGAACAAATAACTTAGAGAGTTGAGTTAAAGGGCAATAACTACACGTCATCAGGAAAGCGCATCGTACATGGAATGAGAATGATATACCCCAGAGATCGGGATAAAGGTTCGAAATTCATAGTACCTGAAGAAGGCCGGAGCCTACAACGTCTGAAACGTGGTAATTAAAGATGAGGACAACAGTCCGAATAATATTAATAATAATCACTTATTCCTCACCCTGTATTGCATTGAGTCAATGTTTGCAATAACCAGAAAATTGACGAAGCAATGCTTTACTCCATGAGGCCAGGGGTTCCAAACCTTTTTAGAATCGCTGAAGGAAGGAAAAACTTGAAGCAGCTGAAATGTGGTTCTACAGAAGCATGCTGCGCATATTATGGACCGAGCATGTGAGCAATGGCGAGGTTTTGGAAAGGATGGAGAGGAAAAGGAAATTAATACTGAGCATCAGGAAGACTCTGCCTCCCCGTGTAGATTTTAGAGATTCCTCTCTTCTCTCTAGGATGGGTGTTTATAAATCGACATGTCATAAATTTTTCCAACCACGTAAGCACATCCAAGGTTCGTATTTGTCTATAATTTTGAGATGAGGTAGTATTTGCATTATTTACACAGTTCTGACTGTTGTCTTCATATTTATCGCAATGTTTACAACCAGGAAGAGACAACTAAAGTACCTGGGATATGCAATGAGGAAGGAGGGCTTGGAGAACATGTTACTAACAGGGCAGATAGAGGGAAAAAGAGACAGGGGAAAGCAGTGGATATCATATTTGAAGGACCTGATCAAGTGGATGACGAACGAGGGTTGCATGGTGCAACAAGAGAAAGCGTGCTAAGAGCCACCAGGGACAGGGAGATATGGAAAGCCATGATCGCCTACGTCCTGAAAGAACATGGCACATAAAAGAAAAAGAAGACTCAATATTCATGATTACAGCTTATGGCGACCCACACAAATTTACTAGGCAAAAACACATGAAAGAATATAAAAAATATTATTTATCTGAATAAGTGAAAATTGATTTCATTTTAAAGATGACGACTGATTAAATTGAGAACATGACCAACTCTGATTTGTTAAGATCGCCAAAACAACATACCGCTTCTTACAACAACAGCCTGGCAATGAAAGCCTGAGTTTTTAATTATCTCAATAGACAGCGTTTAATCGAAGCTAATGCGTAATTCTAGTATAACTTTTTACGAGTCACTAACATTCGGCTTGCGACACACCACTGGTTTGGGAACTCTGTACTAGGCTATTGTCCCATGGGACAATCCTGAGTGTAGAACTTAGCTTACGGTCATATCACATTGAATACACCGGTTCTTGCTCGATCACCGAAGTTAAGCAAGGTTGAGCCTGGTCAGTACTAGATGGGTGATCGCTTAGGAATACCAGGTGCTGTAAGCGTTTATTGGTGGATGTGCGTTGTGGTGCAGTGGATATCGGCTCGGAAAGAGAAATTGGTGAGCCGAGTTCGAATTCCAGTCGAACACTCTGTATTCACTTACGCACTGGTACTCTTGGGAAAGGTATTAATCCGTCCCTTCCCTTCAGTTATGGGTTAAATAACAGGGCAAGACTTGGGACCCTGCCCTTAAACAAATCCCAATTAAATGTTCTCCATCAGGGAGAAAGTCGGCTTAACCCCGACCAGGGTGCATGCGGCTTGGACAATTTGCCTGAATATAGCAAAGATGAACATGCTCGTCAGAATAGCTAAGAAATAAAAAGTAATATTTTTTCGGTGGAAATAGTTGTATACTTTAAATAAAATAATATCAATACGCGGCCAAGTAACACAACTTAGAAATCTGCAACATGCGTAAATCTAGAATCAAAATTATTTCTAAGCTTTCTTAGAAAACCAGCATTCAATGTATTTTTAACTATGCTTAAACACTCATCCCTGTCAGTAGGGGGAATTAGATAACTCTCCCAGCGCGTATCGTGTCAGGGCAACAGCCATAGTCTGACTCAGGGGCCGTGGGTGGAAACATTTCACTAACCTCATTCCTTACCCGGAACTTCTGATGGCGCGGATCCACCCTCGCTCAACCCCACTGCCTAGCCGGTACGGAAATTACTAGGTTTTCACAATCACTTACTCCAACTTGGCGCCAAGTGACAGCTTGGACGCCTCTCTTTTCTCTTCTTCTCGTTCTTGATGTCTTCCACGGCGACTAGGTTCCATTGTTTCTTTTCCGGCTAGCATGGTCATCATCTAATTATTCCGTATGTCCTTACTAACTGTCAAGGCGTGCCTGTTTTTCAAAAAGGCAAAAGCAAATGATTGGTAAAATTGCTTCAACACGAAATTTTCAGACCAGATCCAAATTACTCCTGGTCCCATAATTTGAAGCGAACAAAAACGCAAGGTCTTGTGATCTTCAAATGAATGACAAACATTATTTTTCTGATCCTGATATGTACTTTCTTTCCCTTTCGAAATCTCAATGTGTATTATATATATATATTGTATTTATACATATATGCATTGTATATATATATATATATATATATATATATATATATATGTATTGTATTATATTTATATATATATATATTTATATATTTATTGCATTTATATATATATATATATATATATATATATATATATATATAGTGTATTTAGTCAATAATCCCTCTTTTATGACACAAAAAATACTAAGATTGCATGAAAAATTATACAAAAATCTTAATCAAACAAAAGTACCTTGTCTGTCATTTTTAACGAAACTTGCACACACACACACACACACACACACACACTTATATATAATAGTGCAGTCAGAGCTGGTGGAAATAAAACAGTAGTTAGAGTGGTTGATATAAAATAACAGAAAAATATGTATACTAAGAATATATATTCTTAATATATATATGTGTGTGTGTGTGTGTGTGTGTGTGTGTGTGTGTGTGTTTATTTATCATATTTTAATAATTGGGAATTATGTTGTTAAGATTATCACCGCCAATAATGAATACTTGTCTGACTCGTAACTCTCTCAGAATCATGTCACTGGTTAAATACGTCCGGTGAGAAGATACATCTTTGTCGTACACCCATTTCAATTTTTGTATACTTGCTGAATTCACTTTCTATCCGTAACTTCTCCCCCTTAAGGAACTCTCTTCCAGTTTTTTGCTTAACTCTGATCATCAAAAATTTAAATGTAATGTCAATCGTTATCTTCTGTTTTTTTTTTATTGTTCTCTTAATGCTTTCCCTCCTTAAAGGTACATTTTTCTCATATTCTTTGCGTCTTCGTGGCTTTATTACCTTGATTGTGTGAAGTGATTATATATATTTCTAGATTTTCTCACTTATTTTCCTCTTCCCTTTTTATTTCTTCTGTATCTTTTCTTTTCCTCTCTCTTTTGCTTTTCTTGATTTCTCATATTTTTTTCGCTCATTTTTCTCTCTTTCGTTTCCCTTTATATATATATATATATATATATATATATATATGTGGGGGGGGGGGGGGGGCAGCAATCTTTCTTTTCAGCATGTGTTGTTAAAAAACGATCAACAGGGAAGATGTTGCCTGCAAAATCTGTAAAAAGCTTTCATGTGACGTTTCGTTCTTTAGGACTTCATCGGACTAAATTTATTATTTTTATTACAAATAACAAATTTAATGCTAAATGACTAAACGCGTCTCATGAAAATCTTTTACTCTTTTTCATACATTTTCGACTGTTGAAAATGTCCTGTACTTGCATGCGTCGAATACAAGTCGTCTAATTTTTTTTTTTATCATACGAGGCAATATCAAGGTTGTGGAAAATCTGTACGTTTTCTGGTCTTACATTTAAACTCTACATTTTAACATTTGCGAATTTTGGTGATGTCGCACGCGCAATACAAGCGATTTTCCCTGGGTTTCGTGTGTCAGCTGTTAAATAGATCTGATATCCCCTTTCTTAAATTCAAGAAGATATTGTTTAGTTTCGCATTTCTTAATTTTATGAAAACGCCTTCCAGATTCTGAATTTTCTTTTACTTATTTTTTCTTCTTTTTTTTTTTACCTTTAATGTTTTGTCGTACCCACGTATTGTTTACGAGTATTTTGCAAATGACGTGCTTTCCAGAAATTTGGGAAGATGAATGCGTAAAATGACTTCCCCAAATACAAAATAAAAAAAATGGATAGAAAGGGAATATTCTTAATTTTCTGGTGAAGTGATTTCGAGAGATTCGCGAAACATCCGGCGAGACACGGAAAACTGTGGCTAACTCGAAAGATAAGGCAACCAATAAAACTATTCAAATCCAGTGAACTTTTGTATAGCGCATTGTGTGCGTCTGTGCGTATATGCGCGGATATATTTCTGGCTGTAAATTGACGACATACATATATATATGCGTGTGAATATATATATATATATATATATATATATATATATATATATATATATAAAGGAAAACTCAACACGTCATTTAGATTGGTTAAAAATTATAATTTATAACCAATCTAAATGACGTGTTGAGTTTTCCTTTATTAATATTATATTGCTCTGGATAACATCGATTGAGCTTCCTATACAAATATAACACTTAATATTTTATATTTTGCTGATTTTGTTGGATTATCCTCGCCGTTTACGGACTTGACATTTATACTAATAGGACAGACTGGGTTCTATAGCCTTGGCTGGCAACCATTCTACCACAGAAAGCAATGGCCACCTACTGCGAGATAATCTGCCCAGTCATGTTTTTTACGAGATATGATCGCCAAAGCGTGTATCACGTATGGCACTTAACTGATATATATCAGAGCCGATGCATACTAACCTCGAACTCCTCGCCTGGAGCTTGATTTGAGGCCCCGGCAGTGCTTTGCGACCATTGCTATCTTATAAACATTTGTATTTTTGTAGCTATATTTATATAAGTTACAAATTAAAGTAAACACAACTATGAAAAGATTAACATTTTTCGTGGATTTTGATGTTATATTGAGATCTTTTTTTTTTCGTGACTTAAATCAACTACCCAAATAATCTGTAGAGCTTGTAGTTGGCGGCATTTTTCAAGAAGGATGGGAATCAAGGAGATAAAAGATGGCAATTGATGTTGCATTTAAATATTTGGGGATTGTAGCTATTGGGATGTCAAAGAAAGGATAAGAGAAGGATGGGAATCAAGGAGATAAAAGATGGCAATTGATGTTGCATTTAAATATTTGGGGATTGTAGCTATTGGGATGTCAAAGAAAGGATAAGAGAAGGATGGGAATCAAGGAGATAAAAGATGGCAATTGATGTTGCATTTAAATATTTGGGGATTGTAGCTATTGGGATGTCAAAGAAAGGATAAGAGAAGGATAGGAATCAAGGAGATAAAAGATGGCAATTGATGTTGCATTTAAATATTTGGGGATTGAAGCTATTGGGATGTCAAAGAAAGGATAAGAGAAGGATGGGAATCAAGGAGATAAAAGATGGCAATTGATGTTGCATTTAAATATTTGGGGATTGTAGCTATTGGGATGTCAAAGAAAGGATAAGAGAAGGATGGGAATCAAGGAGATAAAAGATGGCAATTGATGTTGCATTTAAATGTTTGGGGATTGTAGCTATTGGGATGTCAAAGAAAGGATAAGAGAAGGATGGGAATCAAGGAGATAAAAGATGGCAATTGATGTTGCATTTAAATATTTGGGGATTGTAGCTATTGGGATGTCAAAGAAAGGATAAGAGAAGGATGGGAATCAAGGAGATAAAAGATGGCAATTGATGTTGCATTTAAATATTTGGGGATTGAAGCTATTGGGATGTCAAAGAAAGGATAAGAGAAGGATGGGAATCAAGGAGATAAAAGATGGCAATTGATGTTGCATTTAAATATTTGGGGATTGTAGCTATTGGGATGTCAAAGAAAGGATAAGAGAAGGATGGGAATCAAGGAGATAAAAGATGGCAATTGATGTTGCATTTAAATATTTGGGGATTGTAGCTATTGGGATGTCAAAGAAAGGATAAGAGAAGGATGGAATCAAGGAGATAAAAGATGGCAATTGATGTTGCATTTAAATATTTGGGGATTGTAGCTATTGGGATGTCAAAGAAAGGATAAGAGAAGGATGGGAATCAAGGAGATAAAAGATGGCAATTGATGTTGCATTTAAATATTTGGGGATTGTAGCTATTGGGATGTCAAAGAAAGGATAAGAGAAGGATGGGAATCAAGGAGATAAAAGATGGCAATTGATGTTGCATTTAAATATTTGGGGATTGTAGCTATTGGGATGTCAAAGAAAGGATAAGAGAAGGATGGGAATCAAGGAGATAAAAGATGGCAATTGATGTTGCATTTAAATATTTGGGGATTGAAGCTATTGGGATGTCAAAGAAAGGATAAGAGAAGGACGGGAATCAAGGAGATAAAAGATGGCAATTGATGTTGCATTCAAATATTTGGGGATTGTAGCTATTGGGATGTCAAAGGAAGGATAAGAGAAGGATGGGAATCAAGGAGATAAAAGATGTCAATTGATGTTGCATTTAAATATTTGGGGATTGTAGCTATTGGGATGTCAAAGAAAGGATAAGAGAAGGATGGGAATCAAGGAGATAAAAGATGGCAATTGATGTTGCATTTAAATATTTGGGGATTGAAGCTATTGGGATGTCAAAGAAAGGATAAGAGAAGGACGGGAATCAAGGAGATAAAAGATGGCAATTGATGTTGCATTCAAATATTTGGGGATTGTAGCTATTGGGATGTCAAAGGAAGGATAAGAGAAGGATGGGAATCAAGGAGATAAAAGATGGCAATTGATGTTGCATTTAAATATTTGGGGATTGTAGCTATTGGGATGTCAAAGAAAGGATAAGAGAAGGATGGGAATCAAGGAGATAAAAGATGGCAATTGATGTTGCATTCAAATATTTGTGGATTGTAGCTGTCAGGGAAGAAAGCAAATGGAAGCGAGTTCCACAAACGGGAGTGGTGACAAAAGAAACTGTTAGAGTAGAAGAGACTATTACATTTGAAGGTAAAAGCGTGGCGCCTTGATGCCAATCTAATAACACAAGCAAATACATGTGGTCAGAAAAAAAAACTTTGTCGGAGCATTTGCCATAAAAATACTTGTAGAAATGACAGATGGAAGACACAATTCTGTATCATTTTTTAAAAATCATTTCATCCCAAGCAAGGCAGAACCGCCACTGGTGCGCAGGGGGGTACAATGTGAGAAAGACAATGTACAAGGAACCTGAGCCGGGGTGGTTGCGCCTGTTAGAGTCCCAGCTATGGGCAAATAGTTAACCCCCAAACTGGGGTCAAAACATTATGAAAGTATAAAAATAGACTTTTAGAGAAATATATACATGAAAATAGACTTTTATAGAAAAATATACATTTTTGACGAATTTAATCAAAAACTGATTAAATCAATCTTTTCACCAAAACCAAACATTAAAAATACCTTCAAACCATAGGTTTTTTGGCATTAAATAACCCACAGATGTTGATATGCTGTTTGGAGTAGATAGACTTCTAATTGCAGTAGATAGACTTCTAATTGGAGTAGATAGACTAAACTATCGCCCGGTTCACACTCCACCCACGTCTATTGAACAGGTGAAGAGGCTTATCCCTTGTTCCTTGGTTAGGATGTGGTTTCCGGCTTTCCCTTTTCCAATCTTTTTACTCTAACGTAGCCCCCTGCGCATCAGTGGCATTATCGCCTTGCTTGGGGTGATATGATTTTTAAAAAAAACTCAAACTCAAATTCGAACTCTTTTGAGCTGATCAAAAAGAAATATAACTACTGAATCAAGAATACATCAAAGTCCCTTTTTAAAACGAAACCACAGAACGTAAAACTAAGCAAATTTTCTTGAAATCCTCCGCAGGCTTGCCAGATTGAACTACCCGTAACAAATTGAGCTACAGGTAAAGAATTGAGCCACGTGTTTAGAGTTGACATACGTGTATCGAATTGAGCTATGCGCATTGGATTGAGCTACAGCTGATCTGTAAAGGCTGAATTGTGTCTCAATGACCGAATAGAGCTACAAGTATCGAATTGAGCAAAATGTTTCAAACTGAGATCGAATACAGTTACAGGTATTGAACTGAGCTACAACTACCAAATTGAGCTAAAATGACCCAATTGAATTCCAATGTGTGAATTAAGCTACATAGACCAAATTAAACTACATGTATAAAATTGACCTAAATGTATCTAATTGAGCTACAAGCATCGAATTGAGCTACAAAGTCTTGAACTGAGCTGCAAGAATTAGATTGAGCTACAAGGGCCTAACTGAATTCCATTGACTTAATTGAGCTACAAAGTCTTGAACTGAGCTGCAAGAATTAGATTGAGCTACAAGGGCCTAACTGAATTCCATTGACTTAATTGAGCTACAAAGTCTTGAACTGAGCTGCAAGAATTAGATTGAGCTACAACGGCCTAACTGAATTCCATTGACTTAATTGAGCTACAAAGTCTTGAACTGAGCTGCAAGAATTAGATTGAGCTACAAGGGCCTAACTGAATTCCAATGACTTAATTGAGCTACAAAGTATTGAACTGAGCTGCAAGAATTAGATTGAGCTACAAGGGCCTAACTGAATTCCATTGACTTAATTGAGCTACAAAGTCTTGAACTGAGCTGCAAGAATTAGATTGAGCTACAAGGGCCTAACTGAATTCCAATGACTTAATTGAGCTACAAAGTATTGAACTGAGCTGCAAGAATTAGATTGAGCTACAAGGGCCTAACTGAATTCCAATGACTTAATTGAGCTACAAAGTATTGAACTGAGCTGCAAGAATTAGATTGAGCTACAAGGGCCTAACTGAATTCCAATGACTTAATTGAGCTACAAAGTATTGAACTGAGCTGCAAGAATTAGATTGAGCTACAAGGGCCTAACTGAATTCCATTGACTTAATTGAGCTACAAAGTCTTGAACTGAGCTGCAAGAATTAGATTGAGCTACAAGGGCCTAACTGAATTCCAATGACTTAATTGAGCTACAAAGTATTGAACTGAGCTGCAAGAATTAGATTGAGCTACAAGGGCCTAACTGAATTCCAATGACTTAATTGAGCTACAAAGTATTGAACTGAGCTGCAAGAATTAGATTGAGCTACAAGGGCCTAACTGAATTCCATTGACTTAATTGAGCTACAAAGTATTGAACTGAGCTGCAAGAATTAGATTGAGCTACAAGGGCCTAACTGAATTCCATTGACTTAATTGAGCTACAAAGTATTGAATTGTGCTGCTAGAATTAGATTGAGCTACAAGGGCCTAACTGAATTCCATTGACTTAATTGAGCTACAAAGTATTGAACTGTGCTGCTAGAATTAGATTGAGCTACAAGGGCCTAACTGAATTCCAATGACATAATTGAGCTACAAAGTATTGAACTGAGCTGCAAGAATTAGATTGAGCTACAAGGGCCTAACTGAATTCCAATGACTTAATTGAGCTACAAAGACAGAATTTAGGAACACGTATCAGATTGATTTACATGTATCGGACTGAGCTAAAAGTATCGAACTGAGATCAAATTGGGCTACAAATTATTGAACGGAACTACTTGGGCTACAAGGAACTAAATTAATTCCAATGACAGAATTTGGCTACACCTATCGAATTGACCAAGTGATAAAGAATTGAATTCTAATGACCGAATTGAAAAACAAAGGCCGGACTGAGCCAAAAATATAAATTTGAGATTGAATAGAGAGTTACAAGTATCGAATTCAGCTGCAAGGATCTAATCGAGGGGAATGAAATTATACTCTTGGCAAAAATTAATAATTACGACTCTTTATGCTTAAAGATTTTAGCAATTGGAGAAGCATTTTCTGGGGACTCTGTTTCATTGTGTAATAGTTCTTGGAAAGATCGATTACATTGCAGATCCTCCTTTGGATTTTGTAGAAAACTCCGAGGTGAATAGCAGGAGCACTCGACCAGATATGGGAACAGTATTCAATGCATGGATGTGCGTTGTGATGCAGTGGATATCGATTCGGAACGACAAATCGGGGAGCCGAGTTCGAATTCCAGTTGAATTCCTTGCATTCATTTACGCACAAATATCCTTGGGAAAGGTATTAATCCGTCTCTTCCCTCCAATTATGGGTTAACTAATAGGGCAGATTGAGTTCTATAGCCTTGGCTAGCAACCAGTCTACCGCAGAAAGCAATGGCAACCTACTGCTGGATAATCTTCTGCCCAGTCAGTCATGTATCTTTCGAGACATGCTCACCCAAGCGTGTATCACGCATGGTACTTAACTGACTGATTCAATGCACGAACGTATAGTAGATTTGTATATATGCAAGATGGGTTATGACGAGAAAAACTAGCCCGACACAGTGACCCAAACTTCCTAGCAGTAGATGTAGATTGATTAATTGATTCGATATAGTCATTCCACTTAAGGTCGGCTGAGAGAGTTAAGCCGAGAAGGCGCAGTGTATTGCCTTCTCGGAGACTAGGGTGATCCATACTGATGGAAAGTAGGGAAGTTTATCTGTGGTGGTTAAATGAGAGTAGCTTTGTTTTGGAAGCATTAAAACTTACGAACCAGTTTTTACCCCAATTCATCACAGATTGGAGGTCCTTTTCAACTCTCTCTCTCTCTCTCTCTCTCTCCTTATCCCCTCGTTATTCGGATACTTTCTCTTGTTTCAGTTTTTTTTCTCCCTTTCCTTGATTTCATTCCTTCTTAATCTTCTCTTTCTTTATACAGCTTACTTTCTTCTTTACTCCGTTATTTCCTTCTTTATCTCTTTTCCTCTCTCTTTTTTTCTCCTCTTACTCCTACTCTTTCCCTAGTCACCCTTCTTCAGCCCTCCTAAGATGGCGCCGTTGAAAAGGGACGCAGAGACGCACAACAGCGATGTAATGAAGATACTGCTGACAAAGCAGACGTGATTCGCTCGGCTGTCGACATTAATACGAAATGAGAACAAATTGCTACTAATTCCTGTAATCTCATCAACGAATGCAGCAGCAGCAGCAGATCTACCGTCATCATCATCGTCGTCGTCATTAATATCATCATCACGACCGGAAGCATTTTTTCTCTCGAACCGACTACATAATTACGGTCCGTCATAACGTTGTCGTAATTAAAAAAATATATAGAAAACGAGAGAGGAGGAAGACTGTATTACGCCAAACTTCGAAATCTTTTTTTGTTTTTAATTTTTTAAATTTATTTTTTACTTGGGGTAGGACGAGAAGGGGAAATGCATAAGAATTTCGGACACGAGGCATGCCGAAATTATCGCTGCATTCTCATAATTGTCGATATTTCAATAATTGTAAACAAAGTCCGGTATTTATTTATTCGGGCATTTTTATTTAATTTTTTTATTTATTTATTGTAGTTATCGCCCTCATCACAATTACCGTGACGTCATTGATATCGATCATTAATATTAAATTGCGATTATTATCATCAATATTTTCACAACAAAAGACATTGGTTGTTGTCAGTGGAGATCAAGGGACAGCAACACGCTGAAAATACCCCCGGGGTGAATTTAGTAATATAGCTGCCGCCTGAATAGTTTCCCTTCCTCCTCAGATTTCCAACTAGCATTAGAACCTTCTCGTGGCTATGACCGGCGAACAAGTAACAGCAAGTCTCCTCAAAACAAGAGAACTCTCCGCAGTATTCTTCATGATTTAATTAATACTTTCGCCTGAATAGTTTTTGTTTTTGTTGCACTTCTTCTTCTTCTTCTTCTAATAATAATAATAATAAT
The DNA here is from genome assembly GCA_037127315.1 of Ascarosepion bandense. Lineage (NCBI taxonomy): Eukaryota > Metazoa > Mollusca > Cephalopoda > Sepiida > Sepiidae > Ascarosepion > Ascarosepion bandense. Next base: position 2,029,748 of record JBBBDQ010001918.1, on the reverse strand, counting down.
AATAATAATATTGGTTTGCTATGACTGTGTCATCTACACAATGACAGATTCCATTTTCCTTGTGTACAATAACTATGTTCGTTTGGCTCAATAAACTTATGTTTGAATTTTAAATTCTTAAAAGAAATATTAATTTTTTCCCACTCTAAAACTGATTTGTTTTATACACTATTGATTTTCACTGTCTTTTGCGCAGTTCCTATTAGGTCCCCTTTCCTACCCAGTCATGCCATATACCTCTTAAGTTCTCGTTTCTTTTCAGTTTCTCTTACTTTTTAAATCAACTGGGGAAAGGGAGGAATCAACTCCAAATAATTATGTAATGTTGAAAACAAGATAGATGATTGTCTTTTTCGTTTCAGAAGAAGACAAGATAAAGAATGAATGAACAAACGAAGAAGAAAATAATAAAAAAGAAGAGTTTAAAAGGCGCAAAAGAAAGAAAAAATAGAATGAAAGAAATACGCAAGAAAGAACCAAATTGAAGAAAGAAAGAAAGAAAGAAAGAAAGAAAGAAAGAAAGAAAGAAAGAAAGAAACAGTGTAGAAGAGTAGGACAAAGAAAGAAAGAAAGAAAGAAAGAAAGAAAGAAAGAAAGACAGAAAGAAAGATAGAAAGAAACAGTGTAGAAGAGTAGGACAAAGAAAGAAAGAAAGAAAGAAAGAAAGAAAGAAAGAAAGAAAGAAACAGTGTAGAAGAGTAGGACAAAGAGGTGAGAAAGAAAGAAAGAAAGAAAGAAAGAAAGAACAGAAGTAAGAAAAGAAATGCGCAGAAAAGGAAGAAAGTGAGGAAGAAAGGAACGAATAGAATATTCAAGAAGAAAGAAAGAAAGAAAGAAAGAAAGAAAGAGTGTAGAAGAATAGAACAAAGAGGCAAGAAAGAAAGAAAGAAAGAAAGAAAGAAAGAAAGGAACAGTGTAGAAGAATAGAACGAAGAGGCTAGAAAGAAAGAAAGAAAGAAAGAAAGAAAGAAAGAAAGAAAGAATTTGTGTATTTCCCTGCTTTGAGAATGGCGTCGGCGCTAATGCTGGTGATAGTAAATAGAGTGTGTGCCCAACGCTGACTTGATCCAAAACGTCACCATCCGCAAACCGCGCCACTTTTCGCTTACCCGCCAATCCTTCATTTCCTTCGCTCCCCTTCCCGTTAAAGCCTTTATTTCGTTAACGACCTCTTTCTTTCTTTATTTAAATAAAATAAATATATTTGTCTATATTTCTGAGATTAGGTATTGTAATTATTTATACTATTTACATTGTTCGGAATGTTGTCCTCAGCTTCGTTGCCAAATTCACGACGTTTCGGCCGTTGTACGCTCCGGCCTTTTTAAGGATCTGGCTATATTTCTGAGATGATGGATTGTAATTATTTACACTATTTACTTTGTTCGAATTGTTGTTCTCATCTTCGTTGCCATATTAACGACTTTTCGACCACTGAATAAAGCCACTAAGACACAAGCAGTTACTGAACGGAGAAAAATTAACAAAAGAAACATTACTTTCACGGCTTCTGCTCCGATGAACTTAGCTCACTGGTGCCTCCTATATATAAATTTACTCGAGCCACAAGATTAGCAACTAGGTCCCATCATTTTACTGTGAAACCAATAAATTGTAAGCGCAAATTCTACTCCATCAGCTTCTTTTTTCGCACTTCCTGCCTGTGGAATTCCCTTCCAATTACTTGCTTTCCCGACAGCTTCAATCTCCAAGAATTCAAATGTAAAATCAATAGTCATCTCCTATCTCACTAACCTGCATCTTCTCTCTCATGCTCCCTTCTCCGTCCATTCCACTCTCATCAGTACTCTCATCCTTTTCTTACCCACTTCCAGACACCCCCTATAACCTGTCACTCTTTCTCATAACTTTCCTGTTCTGTAACCCCCTGCAAAACAGTGGCAGACCTTGCTTGGGGCGATATGATTATTAAAAAAAATAGAGAAAAAAGTAATCAGAAGAACAGTAGATAGCGATTGATACTGCATTTGAATTTTGTAGATTAAAATTGGCTGGAAAGCTTGAAGTCAGAAGAGTGTTCCACCGGCGAGAAGAAGAAACTGTTAGCATAGAACTTCCGGCTACATCTAACCAAATCAAATGTAAATTGATGAGATTTCGATGCCAGTCTTGTACTGCGCTTAAGTATCTCGAAGAGCTCACCGGAACAATTACTTCTTTTTTCTTCTTCTTCTATGTGCCTTGTCCTTTCAGGGCGTAGGCGATCATAGCTTTCCATGTCTCTCTATCCCTGGTGGCTCTTAGCACGCTTACTCTGATTACACCATACAACACTTGTTCTGTCATCCACCTGCTCAGACTCTTGAAATATGTCATCCGTTGCTTTCCCCTGTCTCTTTTTACTTCTATCTGGCCTGTTAGTATCAAGTTCTCCAAGTCCTCCTTCCTCATTGCATGTCCCAGGAAATTTCGCTGTCTCTTCCTGACGCTCAGTATTAATTTCCTTTTGGATTCAATCCTTTCCAAAACCTTATCTTTGCTCACATGCTCGATCCATGATATCCGCAGCATCTTTTTGTAGAACCACATTTGGCTGTAAAATGAACAATGTTATCATGCGTCAGTCAGTCAGTTAAGTAACATACGTGATCCATGTTTGGGTGATCATATCTCGAAAGATTGGGCAGAAGTAGGCTGCCATTATTTTCTGCGCTAAACTGGTTGCCAACCAAAGATAAAGAACTCAATCTGTCCTGCTATTTAACCCATAGCTGGAGGGAGAAGTAACGTTAATGAATTTTTATGTGCTTTGTAGTGCATGTGGAAATAAAACGCTTTTTCTTTCCTTCTCTATGCGCTTTTATGCCTACCAGCTGTCTCTTCCTGATGCTCAGTATTATTTTTTTTGTTCATTTCCATCCTTTCCGAAACTTCATCATTGCTCACATACTCGATCCATGATATTCGCAGTATAAAGAAAATAAGGTAATATGGAAAAGAGTTTCAGGAGGACATAGCGACTGACACTGCATTTAAAGTTTTGCAGATTAAAGTTGGCTGAAAAATAAAAATGTCTAAAAACATCAAATATGTGGTGTATTTTAATTTGAATTTACACCTATTTTATTTACATTGCTCGGTCTTTTGTCCTTATTTTCGTTTCCATATACACAACGCTTAGGCTGTTGTACGCTCCGACCTCCTTTCTACAAATACTTTCATGGTAATTGTTTGGATGTTCTCTTCGCTATGGTAACTCGACTTTTTAAAATTAAGCGCAGTACTAGCCTGGCGTCAAGATTTCATCAATTTACAGGTGAGTTGGCTAGATGTTGCCATAAGTTCTATGTTAATAGTTTCTTTTCTTCACACTTCTCGCTTGTGGAACTCTCTTCCGACTCCACACTTTCAAGACAACCTTAATCTTTACAAAAATTAAATGTAATGTCAATGGCTATCTACTGTCGTCCTGATTATTCTTAAGAATTAGGAACAAAATTGCTCTACTGTCGTCCTGATTACTCTTAAAATTAGGAACAAAAACGTCTTCCCGCTGGGAAAACGTTTTTGTTCCTAATTCTTCCACAAATCCCCTGTGACTGTACTTCTTTGCTCGGGGTGAAATCGATAAAAAAAAAAAAGAAGAAAATCTTACATGTTTTCATAACATACTAGCAGTATAGCCCGGCGTTGCTCGGGTGTAATGAAAGCTTTAAAACTAATCCATGGTCCTGGAGGTCAGACTCTTTGGACGTTGGCACGAAAGACTAAAAAGCAATAGTTGTTTCCAGTTAAAGCGAAACCGTAGACTGAAAGAAAAATGAATGGATGTAAGTCAAATTTTGATTTCCTGGTATCGATATCAAATAAATTTTTTCGTCGTAAACTGAATTTTGAAGGCTAAATAAGTCCTCTGAGTAAATAGTATCATGGCTGAGACTAAGAACTACAATTATACATACTTAAAGCCAAACCCGAAGCAAAAACTAAAATAAAAGGGCTGAAAAACCGATTTTGATCAGACCCGGTATATATTATCGATTTTCTGCACTATTGTAAGAAGTGCAACCTTGAAACTTCTGAATATCGTTTCTTATGTCTTTGTCTATGAGTGTATCAAATTTGATTAAAATCGGACCACTCCTTCTATAACCCGATTTTTTCGATTATCGATTTTCGATATTTATCGGAAGTACCTCGACACAATACCTAGCTAAGAACACTCGCAGATGCTTATAGTACAACTGTGTACATTTTCAAGAAAATCGGTTCAGCCATTTCTGAGTCTATAGGTAACAGACACACACACAGACACACACACACAGACAAAGTTCCATTTATAAATAAGTTTAGATAGTAGTCGTCGCAGTAGTCTTGGAAGGTCGCTTCTGGTTACGCATGTTTGCGATGTATGATGGCCACTCTTATTTGTGCCTGTGTTCTCGTTCGATCACCGAATTTATTAAGCAGTGACGAACCTGATCAGTACTTAAATGAGGTCACGGCTTAAGTACGCTGGGTACTGTAAGAGACCGAAATATTACTCATGAAGAGTTGATAATCCGTAAAAACAAATCAAGACATCCTCACGGAACGTCTCAAAAATAGATATGCAACTTTATTCCATTTCACTAACACTCATGCTAATTTTACTCTCAATGGTAAAATTCAGAGCTGTTCTGGGGTACTTAATATTGTTGCCAATGGCGATTGTGGGACTCGGGCACTTAGGGGCCGAGATTTTCTGAGGAAGAGAGGAGGGAAGCAAACTCAAATAGCGTCTTCATTTTCATCTTACACCCCCCTATCATATACACAGCTTAGAGATGAGTTTGAGTATAAGTATGTTACCTTACTAAATTAAACGGAATAACTTTTCACTCATAGTAGTGGAGTTCTAATTTATTCTTGCCCTCTTTTCAACTCTCAAGCTGTTGGAACACAAGAGAGGATGTTTCAAAACAAAATTGAAGGGTTAATACTGACGTCAACATTAGCAGAACAGTGTGATTTGTCTGCTCTGGTTTTTTTCCTTTTCACAACTTTTTTAAACACAAAAAATGCGAAAAAATTTGGGGACATTATTTCTAATTAACAACTTCCTCCAGATATGATAATATGACTATTAAGTCTCTTTCTCTCCCTAAAAAAAAACACGTTTGTTTCTATCTATCTGGTTGTTTTATTTTGTTTGCTTTTCTTTCAAACTGGTCGCTGTATGTGTCCTTAAAAAGCCAAATGAAAAAGAAAATGTAGATGGAAAAGTGCTGAAGATCAAATCTTATCAAAATAAGAGACTGATCACTTTCATAAATTTTTGAAGCTTCTAAAAGTAGGGGGCAACCGAGGGGGTAACCGAACGGCCAGCTAAAATTAGAGGGTCCTGGCCCCTTCTGTCCCCCACCGTAGAATCACTATTCATTGTTGCTTACTGACTAACTAGTTCGAAAGAAAATATGAAGAGACCTGAAATATCTCGTAACACAGTAAATCCTAATGATGTTTCTATCTTGAAATGTTTTGTCGTGATCCATTTTTCGGATTCCTTTCTTTTCTGAGGTGTGTTTCTTAGCAGCTTTTGTTTTGGTACTTTATTTGCTACGTCACGACAGAGTTGGTTACAGAAAAAGAATTGGGGCTACTATTTCTAATTAACATCTTCCTTCAGATATGAAAATATGACTCTTAAATCTCTTTCTCTCCCTAAAAACAGGTTCGTTTCTATTTATCTGGTTGTTTTATTTTGTTTGCTTTTCTTTCAAACTGGTCTCTGTATGTATCCTTAAAACGTCAAATGAAAAAGAAAATTCAGAGGGAAAAGTGCTGAAGATCAAATCTTATCAAAATCAGAGACTGCAGTTTCATAAATTTTTTAAGCTTATAAAAGTAGGGGAGCAACCGAGGGGACAGCCAAAATTCTGGACCGCTTCTGCCCCGACCACGCCGTAAAATCGCTGCTAGAAAAGAGATTTAGAAAATTTTGGTACTTCAATTGCTACGTCACGACAGAGTTAGTTACTGTTTGCGAGTCGGGTAAAAAGAAGAAAAAGAAAAAATTTCTTGTGTAGCCATCTTTAAATCTATATTTTTGGGGGTTATTTATTATTTCTTATTCACCATATTTTTCGGTGTATAAGACATTTTACCACAAAAATTGATGACAACATCCGCCTGTATCCTATACAAAGAAGTATTAATAAAAATGGTAAACACTGAGGGGTGGAATAACAAGCAAAAATGGAGAAATCAGACAAAGTAGAAATCTTTTGATGGACAACAGGTTTTGCTCTTTCGAGCCATGACTGACTAGATTTTCCTGCACCCGGTAGCCATTTCTTTCTGTAGTAGACTGGTTGCCAACCAAGGCTATAAAATCCAATCTGTTCTGCTATTCAGTTCTTTTATCCAAATCAGTTAGTTAAGTATCTTACGTGATATACGCTTGAGCGATCATGTCTATTTCGATCCATGACTGACTAGGCAAAAGATTTTCCTGCACTAAGTAGCCATTTCTTTCTGTAGTAGACTGGTTGTCAACCAAGGCTATAGAATCCGATTTGTTCTGCTATTCAATCCATAACTGGAAGGAAAAGAGATGGATTGATAACTTTCCCAAGGATATTTGCACGTAAGTGAATCCAGCGAATTCAACTGGAATTCGTACTCGGCCCTCCGATTTCTCAGCCGTAACAAACCGATTTGTTTTATATTCCGAAAAATACAGCAGATATTATATTGCAATTTAGCTTACTTTTCTTTTTTGTTTCGAACGAAATTTTCCTACACTTAGCTTAGTTTCTACAAGGCACTTTTGATATTCCTATAGATTTCCATTATCATAGTTTTCGTCATCTGTTTCAACACTAACCAAATAGCTAAATTTATCTATTTTATACAAATTGACGTTCCTAATATGTAACTCACACCATGTACTGTACCCTCTTGCTAACAAACATACTTTCTTCTTACAGTTAATGGTCTATTTTTTTCTATTTTAGGTTTAACAATGTTTGATTTCAATTGTTTTTAAAGTGTCACAGATAACCTAACTATATTTACGCTAATATATCTAAGTTTAATTAAATTAGATTATCAATGGATAAAACAGTCAAATATTGACTTTGTTTTTATGAGTAGCATAAATTCAGTTAAGTACCATACGTGATACACGCTTTAGGCGATCAGGTCTCGAAAGAAAACATGACTGACTGGGCAGAAAATTATCCCGCAGTAGGTTGCCATTGATTTCTGAGGTAGACCAAGGCTATTGAACCCAATATGTCCTATTATTTAACCCATGACTTGAGGGAAGAGATGGATTAATACCTTCCCCAAAGGTATTTGTTCGTAAGTAATTGCAAAGAACTCAACTGGAATTCGAACACGGCAACCCGATTTGTCGCTCCGAGTCGATATCCACTGCACCACAAGCATAAGTTACTCCAGCTTAAAAATAACCTACTAAATTTGCAAGCGCTGGACTTTCAAAAGTAGGCCAATTTGATCCTTTCGGTAAAAGCTGGCACTGGTCGGGAATTTAAAAAAAGAATAATATCGACTTCTAATGGGCGGGGACGTGATTCTATGTGCCATTTCTATATTGCACTTTAAAAGGCAAGGTCAGGATCAATTCATTATGTCTGTGGTGTCCGAAAGATAAAGGATCGGTGTAGTTTTTGGCTCTCCCCCAATGTGTGCCTGTCAGTGCGAGGGTGGTCATTTTTTTAGTTGGTAGGCGAACATATCTCCACTTCCTACCACTTTCTATTATATTCATATCACAAACCTTATTCACTGACACACTATCTTGATTGACTCTTAAGCCTTGTAATGTGAGAGCTTCAGTATAAAAAAAAGAGTAAGATGACACATTGCTAACATGAGAAACACATAGTTTTAAATTAATGTCTACTTTAACTAGTATTTTATTTCACACTAGCAGTATAGCCCGGCGTTGCTCGGGTGTAATGAAAGCTTTAAAACTAATCCATGGTTCTGGAGGTCAGACTCTTTGGACGTTGGCACGAAAGACTAAAAAGCAATAGTTGCTTCCAGTTAAAGCGAAACCGTAGACTGAAAGAAAAATGAATGGATGTAAGTCAAATTTTGATTTCCTGGTATCGATATCAAATCAGTTTTTTTCGCCGTAAACTGAATTTTGAAGGCTAAATAAGTCCTCTGAGTAAATGGTGTCATGGCTGAGACTAAGAACTACAATTATACCTACTTAGAGCCAAACCCGAAGCAAAAATTAAAATAAAAGGGCTGAAAAAAATACAGACATACAAGCATATAAACAGACACACACACAAACATCTTGCCTTTTATAAAATCGATTATATATATATATATATATATATATATATAATCGATTTTATGCACTATTGTAAGAACTGCAACCTTGCAACTTCTGAATATCGTTTCTTATGTATTTGTCTATGAGTGTATCAAATTTGATTAAAATCGGACCACTCCTTCTATAACCCGATTTTTTCGATTATCGATTTTCGATATTTATCGGAAGTACCTCGACACAATACCTAGCTAAGAACACTCGCAGATGCTTATAGTACAACTGTGTAAATTTTCAAGAAAATCGGTTCAGCCATTTCGGCGTCTATAGGTAACGGACACACACACACAGACAAAGTTTCATTTATAAATAAGTTTAGATTAGATTACTTTTGCGTATTTAAAAAAAATCCATCAATTAATATCAGACAAAGTGCTTGCTGTCATTGTAAGGATCAATTTGAGCGTGATCGTGGCAGCTCAAAGCGCATTAGCGACAACAATTCAAATTGCGCCGATGACTGTTTCTTTTTTTATAATATTCACCAAATACGAGGAGAGCCAAGAGCCATTCAATGTAGAGGCTTATTGTGTAGTTTTGTGTAAGCATAAGAGAAGGTAAAAAGTGAATTTTATGTGGTTGTGCAAGACAGATAACAGTTAACCTTAGATTTGAAGTGATCAAGATGGTAGTCAATAAAAAAGAAGGAAATTACTGGAAATTAATTGAAACTTACCTGAAGTGAGCTGAATGTGTAATGCTCCTCATGCCAATAACATTTCCACCGAGCTTCTCTACGGCATATGATTTCATTGAATTTCTTTTAATGTGTTCCTCCCGAATTTATATTTAAACTGAGGTCACCAGGAGAGAGTGTGCACTGTTTCGGGGCCTTCTTCACAACGGTTTCACTTGCAATGTAGTAAATAGAAAAACATCCTGACTGAGTCTGTCCCAATTATATTTACATCTTACTATCAAAATAAGAAAGGAGAAGATAACAGACTTTAAGGGGTTAAAATTGTAGTAATTGGGAAAGCATCCTGTTGGGAGTCTGTTCCATAAAGGAGCAGTTTATGAGAAAAAACTGTCAGAGTGGAACTTACATTTTTTGGTCTGATCACTTTCACAATAATGTCTTTGGGAAAGGCATGAATCCATATCTTCCCCCCGCGAGATATAGGTAAAATAGCAGCAATTGTATCACTCTCTTTCCTTTCTTGCTTTGGGCACCTCGAGGTGGTGTAATGGTTAGCAAGCTTGTTCTCCCTAGAATCATTACAATTGATTAGTGAGTTCGATCCTCACTGGGTGCCCCGAACTTTCGGCCTTGTGCCACCTCTAAGCAGAGCTTAGAAAATCACCTTTCCCTTCTTGCTCTCTCTCTCTCTCTCTCTCTCTCTCTCTCTCTCTTATATATATAGTCATCCGCAGATATATATATATATATATATATATATATATACGAGGTCTGAAAAGTAACAGGTCTGGTGTCACAAACAATTTATTTAAAGTACAAACAAAAAACTATATGGTTTTCTCTTCAAAGCAATCTTCCTCGAGTCTAATGCATCTTTCTATCCATCTCTGCGACGCTTCAATGCACTACTGGAAGGATTCATGATGGATACCCTCATTTCTGTCGCTACGGCCCTATTGATAGCCTCTACACCCTCAAAACGGCCCCCCTCGATGATCCCCTTGAGCTGGGAGAGAAAAAGTCAGAGCAAGATAAGTTGAAAAGAGAAAGGTTATTCCACTAAGGCGATGTTCTTGGCCAGGAACTGCCGGATGCTCTGGGTGTTGTGAACATGTGCATTGCCGTGATGAAGCAGCCACGATTTGTCCTGAGTACAATTCTCACATGTGAAAAAACAAAACAAAAAACAATCGTTGCAGAAAGCTAAGATTACAGTTGCATACACCCAAGATATCATGTTAGATAACACAATCTCTTTCGCCCAGACAAACCTTATATATATATATATATATATATATATATATATATAAACATTATATCACAACTCAAAAAATTTCGTGTTTCAAAACAATACAGCTCTTCTTCAGGTGATAGTTTGAAATAAATTGTAGAAATGATTTATATGGAAACTGAAGTGGTAGTAGTAGAAGGGGTGGGTAGAGAATGTGCTTGTAGGTGTGTCAATATTGTTCAATCAAAAATGAGAATTAGGTAACTATGGAGTTGAAGATTTTGGTCGCGGAAGGAAGCAGAACTGTCTGGTGTCAAGAAAAAAATTATTTCATGAAAATTTTTGTGTAGTGATATCATGCTTTATAAACCATTGTCATGAAAATAAAAACACAATATTAAGCTCTACTTTGTATCGAGCACTATTTATAAAAGTAAATGCTTGAACAGTAGGATTTAATCTACCTGTTCTTTCACTTTCTTATAATATATATATATATATATATATATATTAAATGTGATGTAATGTTCTCGGTCATACCCACATCCATAAATCTAACCAAACATCAGAATTTTGGTCAGGGCGTGGCAATGAATTTAAGGCCCACGTCTAATGAATAATAATAACAAGAAGAAGAAGAAGAAGAAGAAGAAAAAGAAGAAAATGATAAATAAAAGGTTCCGAACTGAAGCTCTGGGAGAACAAACCTTAAAGAAATACATAAATTTGTACTCACAAGTACAGCTCACACCTTACGAAGGACATAATCAATGTAAAATGTGTGATCTTAGGGATGTTTTTTTTTTTTTTTTACTAAAATGATCAGTAGAAATGTCATTATGCCATTTCTGACCTTAGATCTCTGGTTGGGACCCGAAAAGAAATGAAAATACATCAGAAATCAAATGAAACAAAATAATAATAATAATAATAATAATAATAATAATAATAATAGTTTTAGAATCTCCATGAAAATATTTTGCATGAACCAAATACACAATTATCACAAACTCAGAAAAAATATAAGAATCCTGATATATATATATATATATATATATATATATATATATATATATATATATATTGTAAAAAAGTTGTGGAACTCGTACGTTTTTTAACCTGCTGTTCATGCATTTACTTTTATAAAGAGTGCTCGATACAAACGTAGAGCGTTATATTGTAATAGTTGTTACAATGGTTTATAAATTCATAAATTATATATATATATATATATATATATATATATATATATATATATATATATATACTTAGGAAGCTTGTGAGTTTTATGCTCTACTGTCTACTCTACTCTTATACACTTTAGATTGACGTTATATAATATATACCATGAGAAATGTACACATTTTTACACACACACACACACACACACACTCTCTCTCTCTCTCTCTCTCTATCTATCTATCTATCTATCTATCTATCTATCTCACTCACATATCGATCGCCTTTGCGTATTAGCGATTAGTACTTGAAGCAGACTACCATGACGCTGTACTCTGCATTTGTGGCCTTGTGCCAGAATAATCTAAACGTTGAAACCAAACAATACTGGATTTGTTTCAAAACTAAACCATTTTAATATGTTTATGTATAAGGCATTAGATAGATAGATAGATAGATAGATAGATAGATAGATAGATAGATAGAAATAGGCAATGATAGATACATAGATAGATAGATAGATAGATAGATAGATAGAAATAGGCAATGATAGATAGATAGATAGATAGATAGATAGATAGATAGATAGATAGATAGATAGATAGATAGAAATAGGCAATGATAGATAGATAGATAGATAGATAGATAGAAATAGGCAATGATAGATAGATAGATAGATAGATAGATAGATAGAAATAGGCAATGATAGATAGATAGATAGATAGATAGATAGATAGATAGATAGATAGAAATAGGCAATGATAGATAGATAGATAGATAGATAGATAGATAGATAGATAGATAGATAGAAATAGGCAATGATAGATAGATAGATAGATAGATAGATAGATAGATAGAAGGAATGATAGATAGATAGATAGATAGATAGATAGATAGATAGATAGATAGATAGATAGAAATAGGCAATGATAGATAGATAGATAGATAGATAGATAGATAGATAGATAGATAGAAATAGGTAATGATAGATAGATAGATAGATAGATAGATAGATAGATAGATAGATAGAAATAGGTAGATAGATAGATAGATAGATAGATAGATAGATAGATAGATAGATAGAAATAGGCAATGATAGATAGATAGATAGATAGATAGATAGATAGATAGAAATAGGCAATGATAGATAGATAGATAGATAGATAGATAGATAGATAGATAGATAGAAATAGGCAATGATAGATAGATAGATAGATAGAAATAGGCAATGATAGATAGATAGATAGATAGATAGATAGATAGATAGATAGATAGATAGATAGAAATAGGCAATGATAGATAGATAGATAGATAGATAGATAGATAGATAGATAGAAATAGGAAAGATAGATAGATAGATAGATAGATAGATAGATAGAAATAGGCAATGATAGATAGATAGATAGATAGATAGATAGATAGATAGATAGATAGAAATAGGCAATGATAGATAGATAGATAGATAGATAGATAGATAGATAGATAGATAGAAATAAATGATAGATAGATAGATAGATAGATAAATAGATAGATAGATAGAAATAGGCAATGATAGATAGATAGATAGATAGATAGATAGATAGATAGATAGATAGATAGATAGATAGAAATAGCAAATAGATAGATAGATAGATAGATAGATAGATAGATAGATAGATAGATAGATAGATAGATAGATAGAAAGAAAGAAGATAGATAGATAGATAGATAGATAGATAGATAGATAGATAAATAGGTAATGATAGATAGATAGATAGATAGATAGATAGATAGAAATAGGCAATGATAGATAGATAGATAGATAGATAGATAGATAGATAGAAATAGGCAATGATAGATAGATAGATAGATAGATAGATAGATAGATAGATAGATAGATAGATAGAAATAGGCAATGATAGATAGATAGATAGATAGATAGATAGATAGATAGATAGAAATAGGCAATGATAGATAGATAGATAGATAGATAGATAGATAGATAGATAGATAGATAGATAGAAATAGATAGATAGATAGATAGATAGATAGATAGATAGATAGATAGATAGATAGATAGATAGATAGATAGAAATAGGCAATGATAGATAGATAGATAGATAGATAGATAGAAATAGGCAATGATAGATAGATAGATAGATAGATAGAAATAGGCAATGAGGTAGATAGATAGATAGATAGATAGATAGATAGATAGAAATAGGCAATGATAGATAGATAGATAGATAGATAGATAGATAGATAGATAGATAGATAGATAGATAGATAGATAGAAATAGGCAGCAGATAGATAGATAGATAGATAGATAGATAGATAGATAGATAGAAATAGGCAATAGATAGATAGATAGATAGATAGATAGATAGATAGAAATAAATGATAGATAGATAGATAGATAGATAGATAGATAGATAGAAATAGGCAATGATAGATAGATAGATAGATAGATAGATAGATAGAAATAGGCAATGATAGATAGATAGATAGATAGATAGATAGATAGATAGATAGATAGATAGATACATAGAAAATAGGCAAATGATAGATAGATAGATAGATAGATAGATAGATAGATAGAAATAGGCAATGATAGATAGATAGATAGATAGATAGATAGATAGATAGATAGATAGATAGATAGATAGATAGAAAGAAAGAAATAGATAGATAGATAGATAGATAGATAGATAGATAGAATGAATGATAGATAGATAGATAGATAGATAGATAGATAGATAGATAGATAGATAGATAGATAGATAGAAATAGTGAATGATAGATAGATAGATAGATAGATAGATAGATAGATAGATAGATAGAAATAGGCAATGATAGATAGATAGATAGATAGATAGATAGATAGATAGATAGAAATAGGTAATGATAGATAGATAGATAGATAGATAGATAGATAGATAGAAATAGGCAATGATAGATAGATAGATAGATAGATAGATAGATAGATAGATAGAAATAGGCAATGAGATAGATAGATAGATAGATAGATAGATAGATAGATAGATAGATAGAAATAGGCAATGATAGATAGATAGATAGATAGATAGATAGATAGATAGATAGATAGAAATAGGCAATGATAGATAGATAGATAGATAGATAGATAGATAGATAGAAATAGGCAATGATAGATAGATAGATAGATAGATAGATAGATAGATAGATAGATAGATAGATAGATAGATAGAAATAGGCAATGATAGATAGATAGATAGATAGATAGATAGATAGATAGATAGATAGATAGATAGATAGATAGATAGGCAATGATAGATAGATAGATAGATAGATAGATAGATAGATAGATAGATAGATAGATAGAAATAGGCAATGATAGATAGATAGATAGATAGATAGATAGATAGATAGATAGATAGGTAGGCAATGATAGATAGATAGATAGATAGATAGATAGATAGATAGATAGATAGATGAACTGACTGATAGATAGATAGATAGATAGATAGATAGATAGATAGATAGATAGAAATAGGCATGATAGATAGATAGATAGATAGATAGATAGATAGATAGATAGATAGATAGATAGATAGATAGATAGATAGATAGAAATAGGTAATGATAGATAGATAGATAGATAGATAGATAGATAGATAGATAGATAGATAGAAATAGGCACAGATAGATAGATAGATAGATAGATAGATAGATAGATAGATAGAAATAGGCAATGATAGATAGATAGATAGATAGATAGAAATAGGCAATGATAGATAGATAGATAGATAGATAGATAGATAGATAGATAGATACATAGAAATAGGCAATGATAGATAGATAGATAGATAGATAGATAGATAGATAGATAGATAGATAGATAGATAGAAATAGGCAATGATAGATAGATAGATAGATAGATAGATAGATAGATAGATAGATAGATAGATAGAAATAGGCAATGATAGATAGATAGATAGATAGATAGATAGATAGATAGATAGATAGAAATAGGCAATGATAGATAGATAGATAGATAGATAGATAGATAGATAGATAGATAGATAGATAGATAGATAGATAGATAGAAATAGGCACAGATAGATAGATAGATAGATAGATAGATAGATAGATAGATAGATAGATAGATAGAAATAGGCAAATGATAGATAGATAGATAGATAGATAGATAGATAGATAGATAGATAGATAGATAGAAATAGGCAATGATAGATAGATAGATAGATAGATAGATAGATAGATAGATAGGCAATGATAGATAGATAGATAGATAGATAGAAATAGGCAATGATAGATAGATAGATAGATAGATAGATAGATAGATAGATAGATAGATAGATAGAAATAGGCAATGATAGATAGATAGATAGATAGATAGATAGATAGATAGAAATAGGCAATGATAGATAGATAGATAGATAGATAGATAGATAGATAGATAGATAGATAGATAGATAGAAATAGGCATGATAGATAGATAGATAGATAGATAGATAGATAGATAGATAGAAAATAGGCAATGATAGATAGATAGATAGATAGATAGATAGATAGATAGAAATAGGTGAATGATAGATAGATAGATAGATAGATAGATAGATAGATAGATAGATAGATAGATAGATAGATAGATAGATAGATAGAAATAGGCAATGATAGATAGATAGATAGATAGATAGATAGATAGATAGATAGATAGATAGATAGATAGAAATAGGCAATGATAGATAGATAGATAGATAGATAGATAGATAGATAGATAGATAGATAGATAGATAGATAGAAATAGGCAATGATAGATAGATAGATAGATAGATAGATAGATAGATAGATAGATAGATAGAAATAGGCAATGATAGATAGATAGATAGATAGATAGATAGATAAATAGATAGATAGATAGATAGATAGATAGATAGAAATAGGCAATGATAGATAGATAGATAGATAGATAGATAGATAGAAACAGGCAAATGATAGATAGATAGATAGATAGATAGATAGATAGATAGATAGATAGATAGATAGATAGATAGATAGAAATAGGCAACAGATAGATAGATAGATAGATAGATAGATAGATAGATAGATAGATAGATAGATAGATAGATAGATAGAAATAGGCAATGATAGATAGATAGATAGATAGATAGATAGATAGATAGATAGATAGATAGATAGATAGATAGATAGATAGATAGAAATAGGCAAAATGATAGATAGATAGATAGATAGATAGATAGATAGATAGATAGATAGATAGATAGATAGATAGAAATAGGCAATGATAGATAGATAGATAGATAGATAGATAGATAGATAGATAGATAGAAATAGGCACACGATAGATAGATAGATAGATAGATAGATAGATAGATAGATAGATAGATAGATAGATAGAAATAGGCAATGATAGATAGATAGATAGATAGATAGATAGATAGATAGATAGATAGAAACAGTAAATGATAGATAGATAGATAGATAGATAGATAGATAGATAGATAGATAGATAGATAGATAGAAATAGGCAATGATAGATAGATAGATAGATAGATAGATAGATAGATAGATAGATAGATAGATAGAAATAGAATGATAGATAGATAGATAGATAGATAGATAGATAGATAGATAGATAGATAGAAATAGGCAATGATAGATAGATAGATAGATAGATAGATAGATAGATAGATAGATAGATAGATAGATAGATAGATAGAAATAGGCAATGATAGATAGATAGATAGATAGATAGATAGATAGATAGATAGATAGATAGATAGATAGATAGATAGAAATAAATGGATAGATAGATAGATAGATAGATAGATAGATAGATAGATAGATAGATAGATAGATAGAAATAGGCAATGATAGATAGATAGATAGATAGATAGATAGATAGATAGATAGATAGATAGATAGATAGATAGAAATAGTAATGATAGATAGATAGATAGATAGATAGATAGATAGATAGATAGATAGATAGATAGATAGATAGATAGAAATAGGCAATGATAGATAGATAGATAATAGATAGATAGATAGATAGATAGATAGATAGATAGATAGATAGAAATAGGCAATGATAGATAGATAGATAGATAGATAGATAGATAGATAGATAGATAGATAGAAATAGGCAATGATAGATAGATAGATAGATAGATAGATAGATAGATAGATAGATAGATAGATAGATAGAAATAGGCACTGATAGATAGATAGATAGATAGATAGATAGATAGATAGATAGATAGATAGATAGATAGATAGAAATAGGCAATGATAGATAGATAGATAGATAGATAGATAGATAGATAGATAGATAGATAGATAGATAGATAGATAGATAGAAATAGGCAATGATAGATAGATAGATAGATAGATAGATAGATAGATAGATAGATAGATAGATAGATAGATAGATAGAAATAGGTAGATAGATAGATAGATAGATAGATAGATAGATAGATAGATAGATAGATAGATAGATAGATAGATAGATAGATAGAAATAGGCACATAGATAGATAGATAGATAGATAGATAGATAGATAGATAGATAGATAGATAGATAGATAGAAAGAAAGATAGATAGATAGATAGATAGATAGATAGATAGATAGATAGATAGATAGATAGATAGATAGATAGAAATAGGCAATGATAGATAGATAGATAGATAGATAGATAGATAGATAGATAGATAGATAGATAGAAATAGGCATGATAGATAGATAGATAGATAGATAGATAGATAGATAGATAGATAGATAGATAGATAGATAGATAGAAATAGGCAATGATAGATAGATAGATAGATAGATAGATAGATAGATAGATAGATAGATAGAAATAGGCAATGATAGATAGATAGATAGATAGATAGATAGATAGATAGATAGATAGATAGATAGATAGATAGATAGAAATAGGCAATGGATAGATAGATAGATAGATAGATAGATAGATAGATAGATAGATAGATAGATAGATAGAAATAGGCAATGATAGATAGATAGATAGATAGATAGATAGATAGATAGATAGATAGATAGATAGATAGATAGAAATAGGCAATGATAGATAGATAGATAGATAGATAGATAGATAGATAGATAGATAGATAGATAGGCAATGATAGATAGATAGATAGATAGATAGATAGATACATAGATAGATAGATAGATAGATAGATAGATAGATAGATAGAGAATAGGCAATGATAGATAGATAGATGATAGATAGATAGATAGATAGATAGATAGATAGATAGATAGAAATAGATAAATGATAGATAGATAGATAGATAGATAGATAGATAGATAGATAGATAGATAGATAGATAGATAGATAGAAATAGACAATGATAGATAGATAGATAGATAGATAGATAGATAGATAGATAGATAGATAGATAGATAGATAGAAATAGACAATGATAGATAGATAGATAGATAGATAGATAGATAGATAGATAGATAGATAGATAGATAGATAGATAGAAATAGGCAATGATAGATAGATAGATAGATAGATAGATAGATAGATAGATAGATAGATAGATAGATAGATAGATAGATAGAAATAGGCAATGATAGATAGATAGATAGATAGATAGATAGATAGATAGATAGATAGATAGATAGATAGATAGATGAATGAAATAAATAGATAGATAGATAGATAGATAGATAGATAGATAGATAGATAGATAGATAGATAGATAGATAGATAGATAGATAGAAATAGGCAATGATAGATAGATAGATAGATAGATAGATAGATAGATAGATAGATAGATAGATAGATAGAAATAGATAGATAGATAGATAGATAGATAGATAGATAGATAGATAGATAGATAGATATAGATAGATAGAAATAGGCAATGATAGATAGATAGATAGATAGATAGATAGATAGATAGATAGAAATAGGCAATGATAGATAGATAGATAGATAGATAGATAGATAGATAGATAGATAGATAGATAGAAATAGGCAATGATAGATAGATAGATAGATAGATAGATAGATAAATAAATGATAGATAGATAGATAGATAGATAGATAGATAGATAGAAATGAAGCAATGATAGATAGATAGATAGATAGATAGATAGATAGATAGATAGAAATAAATAAATGATAGATAGATAGATAGATAGATAGATAGATAGATAGATAGATAGATAGATAGATAGATAGATAGATAGATAGATAGATAGATAGATAGATAGATAGATAGATAGATAGATAGATAGATAGATAGATAGAAATAAATAAATGATAGATAGATAGATAGATAGATAGATAGATAGATAGATAGATAGATAGATAGAAATGAATGATAGATAGATGATAGATAGATAGATAGATAGATAGATAGATAGATAGATAGATAGAAATAAATGATAGATAGATAGATAGATAGATAGATAGATAGATAGATAGATAGATAGATAGATAGATAGAAATAGGCAATGATAGATAGATAGATAGATAGATAGATAGATAGATAGATAGATAGATAAATAGATAGATAGATAGATAGATAGATAGATAGATAGATAGATAGATAGATAGATGATAGATAGATAAATGACAATGATAGATAGATAGATAGATAGATAGATAGATAGATAGATAGATAGATAGAAATAGGCAATGATAGATAGATAGATAGATAGATAGATAGATAGATAGATAGATAGATAGATAGAAA
Source organism: Ascarosepion bandense (assembly GCA_037127315.1). Classification (NCBI taxonomy): domain Eukaryota; kingdom Metazoa; phylum Mollusca; class Cephalopoda; order Sepiida; family Sepiidae; genus Ascarosepion; species Ascarosepion bandense. The sequence continues at coordinate 2,009,650 of JBBBDQ010001918.1, read as the reverse complement.
TAGACAATGATAGATAGATAGATAGATAGATAGATAGATAGATAGATAGATAGATAGATAGATAGATAGATAGAAATAGGCAATGATAGATAGATAGATAGATAGATAGATAGATAGATAGATAGATAGATAGATAGATAGATAGATAGATAGATAGATAGAAATAGGCAATGATAGATAGATAGATAGATAGATAGATAGATAGATAGATAGATAGATAGATAGATAGAAATAGAGACTGACAATAGATAGATAGATAGATAGATAGATAGATAGATAGATAGATAGATAGATAGATAGAAATAGGCAATGATAGATAGATAGATAGATAGATAGATAGATAGATAGATAGATAGATAGATAGATAAATAGGCAATGATAGATAGATAGATAGATAGATAGATAGATAGATAGATAGATAGAAATAGGCAATGATAGATAGATAGATAGATAGATAGATAGATAGATAAATAAATGATAGATAGATAGATAGATAGATAGATAGATAGATAGATAGATAGATAGATAGAAATAGGCAATGATAGATAGATAGATAGATAGATAGATAGATAGATAGATAGATAGATAGATAGATAGATAGAAATAGGCAATGATAGATAGATAGATAGATAGATAGATAGATAGATAGATAGATAGATAGATAGATAGATAGATAGATAGAAATAGATGATAGATAGATAGATAGATAGATAGATAGATAGATAGATAGATAGATAGATAGATAGATAGATAGAAATAGGCAATGATAGATAGATAGATAGATAGATAGATAGATAGATAGATAGATAGATAGATAGATAGAAATAAATGATAGATAGATAGATAGATAGATAGATAGATAGATAGATAGATAGATAGATAGATAGATAGATAGATAGAAATAGGCAATGATAGATAGATAGATAGATAGATAGATAGATAGATAGATAGATAGATAGATAGATAGAAATAGGCAATGATAGATAGATAGATAGATAGATAGATAGATAGATAGATAGATAGATAGAAATAGACAATGATAGATAGATAGATAGATAGATAGATAGATAGATAGATAGATAGATAGATAGATAGATAGATAGATAGATAGAAATAGGCAATGATAGATAGATAGATAGATAGATAGATAGATAGATAGATAGATAGATAGATAGAAATAGATGATAGATAGATAGATAGATAGATAGATAGATAGATAGATAGATAGATAGATAGAAATAGGCAATGATAGATAGATAGATAGATAGATAGATAGATAGATAGATAGATAGATAGATAGATAGATAGATAGATAGATAGATAGATAGAAATAGGCAATGATAGATAGATAGATAGATAGATAGATAGATAGATAGATAGATAGATAGATAGATAGATAAATAGGCAATGATAGATAGATAGATAGATAGATAGATAGATAGATAGATAGATAGATAGAAATAGGCAATGATAGATAGATAGATAGATAGATAGATAGATAGATAGATAGATAGATAGATAGATAGAAATAGGCAATGATAGATAGATAGATAGATAGATAGATAGATAGATAGATAGATAGATAGATAGATAGATAGATAGATAGATAGAAATAGGCAATGATAGATAGATAGATAGATAGATAGATAGATAGATAGATAGATAGATAGATAGATAGATAGATAGATAGAAATAGGCAATGATAGATAGATAGATAGATAGATAGATAGATAGATAGATAGATAGATAGATAGATAGAAATAGGCAATGATAGATAGATAGATAGATAGATAGATAGATAGATAGATAGAAACAGAGCAATGATAGATAGATAGATAGATGATAGATAGATAGATAGATAGATAGATAGATAGATAGATAGATAGAAATAGGCAATGATAGATAGATAGATAGATAGATAGATAGATAGATAGATAGATAGATAGAAATAGGCAATGATAGATAGATAGATAGATAGATAGATAGATAGATAGAAATAGGCAATGATAGATAGATAGATAGATAGATAGATAGATAGATAGATAGATAGATAGATAGATAGATAGAAATAGGCAATGATAGATAGATAGATAGATAGATAGATAGATAGATAGATAGATAGATAGATAGATAGATAGAAATAGGCAATGATAGATAGATAGATAGATAGATAGATAGATAGATAGAAATGAATGATAGATAGATAGATAGATAGATAGATAGATAGATAGATAGATAGATAGAAATAGACAATGATAGATAGATATAGATAGATAGATAGATAGATAGATAGATAGAAATAAACGATAGATAGATAGATAGATAGATAGATAGATAGATAGATAGATAGATAGATAGATAGATAGATAGAAATAGGCAATGATAGATAGATAGATAGATAGATAGATAGATAGATAGATAGATAGATAGATAGATAAATAAATAAATGATAGATAGATAGATAGATAGATAGATAGATAGATAGATAGATAGATAGATAGATAGATAGATAGAAATAGGCAATGATAGATAGATAGATAGATAGATAGATAGATAGATAGATAGATAGATAGATAGATAGAAATAGGCAATGATAGATAGATAGATAGATAGATAGATAGATAGATAGAAATAGGCAATGATAGGTAGATAGATAGATAGATAGATAGATAGATAGAAATAGGCAATGGATAGATAGATAGATAGATAGATAGATAGATAGATAGATAGATAGATAGATAGATAGAAATAGGCAATGGATAGATAGATAGATAGATAGATAGATAGATAGATAGATAGATAGATAGATAGATAGATAGAAATAGGCAATGATAGATAGATAGATAGATAGATAGATAGATAGATAGATAGATAGAAATAGGCAATGATAGATAGATAGATAGATAGATAGATAGATAGATAGATAGATAGAAATAGGCAATGATAGATAGATAGATAGATAGATAGATAGATAGATAGAAATAGGCAATGATAGATAGATAGATAGATAGATAGATAGATAGATAGAATATAAATGATAGATAGATAGATAGATAGATAGATAGATAGATAGATAGATAGAAATAGGCAAATGAGTAGATAGATAGATAGATAGATAGATAGATAGATAGATAGATAGATAGATAGATAGAACAGGCAATGATAGATAGATAGATAGATAGATAGATAGATAGATAGATAGATAGATAGATAGATAGAAATAGGCATGATAGATAGATAGATAGATAGATAGATAGATAGATAGATAGATAGATAGATAGATAGAAATAGGCAATGATAGATAGATAGATAGATAGATAGATAGATAGATAGATAGATAGATAGATAGAAATAGGCAATGATAGATGATAGATAGATAGATAGATAGATAGATAGATAGAAATAGGCAATGATAGATAGATAGATAGATAGATAGATAGATAGATAGATAGATAGATAGATAGATAGAAATAGGCATGATAGATAGATAGATAGATAGATAGATAGATAGATAGATAGATAGAAATAGGCAATGATAGATAGATAGATAGATAGATAGATAGATAGATAGATAGATAGATAGATAGGTAGGCAATGATAGATAGATAGATAGATAGATAGATAGATAGATAGATAGATAGATAGAAATAGGCAATGATAGATAGATAGATAGATAGATAGATAGATAGATAGATAGGCAATGATAGATAGATAGATAGATAGATAGATAGATAGATAGATAGAAATAGGCAATGATAGATAGATAGATAGATAGATAGATAGATAGATAGAAATAGGCAATGATAGATAGATAGATAGATAGATAGATAGATAGATAGATAGATAGAAGAATGATAGATAGATAGATAGATAGATAGATAGATAGATAGAAATAGAAACATAGATAGATAGATAGATAGATAGATAGATAGATAGATAGATAGATAGATAGAAATAGGCAATGATAGATAGATAGATAGATAGATAGATAGATAGATAGATAGATAGAAATAGGCAATGATAGATAGATAGATAGATAGATAGATAGATAGATAGATAGAAATAGGTAAATGATAGATAGATAGATAGATAGATAGATAGATAGATAGAAATAGGCAAATGATAGATAGATAGATAGATAGATAGATAGATAGATAGAAATAGATAGATAGATAGATAGATAGATAGATAGATAGATAGAAATAGGCAATGATAGATAGATAGATAGATAGATAGATAGATAGATAGATAGAAATAGGAAGGATAGATAGATAGATAGATAGATAGATAGATAGATAGATAGAAATAGGCAATGATAGATAGATAGATAGATAGATAGATAGATAGATAGATAGATAGAAATAGGCAATGATAGATAGATAGATAGAAATAGATCAATGATAGATAGATAGATAGATAGATAGATAGATAGATAGATAGAAATAGGCAAACAGATAGATAGATAGATAGATAGATAGATAGATAGATAGAAATAGGCAATGATAGATAGATAGATAGATAGATAGATAGATAGATAGATAGAAATAGGCATGATAGATAGATAGATAGATAGATAGATAGATAGATAGATAGATAGATAGATAGAAATAGGCAATGGATAGATAGATAGATAGATAGAAATAGGCAATGATAGATAGATAGATAGATAGATAGATAGATAGATAGATAGATAGAAATAGGCAATGATAGATAGATAGATAGATAGAAATAGGCAATGATAGATAGATAGATAGATAGATAGATAGATAGATAGATAGAAATAGGCAATGATAGATAGATAGATAGATAGATAGATAGATAGATAGATAGATAGATAGAGAGAAATAGGCAATGATAGATAGATAGATAGATAGAAATAGGCAATGATAGATAGATAGATAGATAGATAGATAGATAGAAATAGAAGATAGATAGATAGATAGATAGAAATAGAAGATAGATAGATAGATAGATAGATAGATAGATAGATAGATAGATAGAAATAAGTAAATATAGATAGATAGATAGATAGATAGATAGATAGATAGATAGATAGATAGAAATAGGCAATGATAGATAGATAGATAGATAGAAATAGGTAATGATAGATAGATAGATAGATAGATAGATAGATAGATAGATAGATAGATAGAAATAGGCAGATAGATAGATAGATAGATAGAAATAGGCAATGATAGATAGATAGATAGATAGATAGATAGATAGATAGATAGATAGAAATAGGCAATGATAGATAGATAGATAGATAGATAGATAGATAGATAGATAGAAATAGGCAATGATAGATAGATAGATAGATAAATAGGCAAACAGAGAGATAGATAGATAGATAGAAACAGGCAATGATAGATAGATAGATAGATAGATAGATAAGATAGATAGATAGATAGATAGATAGAAATAGGCAATGATAGATAGATAGATAGATAGATAGATAGATAGATAGATAGATAGGTAATGATAGATAGATAGATAGATAGAAATGAATGATAGATAGATAGATAGATAGAAATAGGCATGATAGATAGATAGATAGATAGAAATAGGCAATGATAGATAGATAGATAGATAGATAGATAGATAGATAGATAGATAGATAGATAGATAGATAGAAATAGGCAATGATAGATAGATAGATAGATAGATAGATAGATAGAAATAGGCAATGATAGATAGATAGATAGATAGAAATAGGTGAAGACAGATAGATAGATAGATAGAAATAAGTAATGATAGATAGATAGATAGATAGAAATAGGAAGATAGATAGATAGATAGATAGATAGATAGATAGATAGATAGATAGAAATAGGCAATGATAGATAGATAGATAGATAGAAATAGGCAATGTCGATAGATAGATAGATAGATAGAAATAGGCAATGATAGATAGATAGATAGATAGATAGATAGATAGATAGATAGATAGAAATAGGCAAATGAGTGATAGATAGATAGATAGATAGATAGATAGAAATAGGCATGATAGATAGATAGATAGATAGATAGATAGATAGAAATAGGCAATGATAGATAGATAGATAGATAGATAGATAGATAGATAGATAGATAGAAACAGGCAATGATAGATAGATAGATAGATAGATAGATAGAAATAGGCAATGATAGATAGATAGATAGATAGATAGATAGATAGATAGATAGAAATAGGCAAAATGAGTGATAGATAGATAGATAGATAGATAGATAGAAATAGGCAATGATAGATAGATAGATAGATAGATAGATAGATAGAAATAGGCAATGATAGATAGATAGATAGATAGATAGATAGATAGATATGTAGCTACATACACACAGATAGATAGATAGATAGATAGATAGATAGATAGATAGAAACAGGCAACGATAGATAGATAGATAGATAGATAGATAGAAATAGGCAATGATAGATAGATAGATAGATAGATAGATAGATAGATAGATAGATAGAAACGGATTTACTCATTTACAGCTGTATTTAAAATGAGCCGCTTCCAGTTTGAAAACTTATTTCACAAACTAATTATTGCGTGTACAGCTACAACGACTCTGATAAAAAGAAATCGTGTCGTACTACTAATTATCGGAGCCTAAGGATCAGTCCCGAAGAGACGAGGAAATAAATTTGAGGAAGTGAATATTACGGGAAGGGATTGAATCATCCAGGTTTCATTGGGCATTCTTAGGGCCTTGTGCCAGAGTTTGCTATGTTTAGTAAAGACAGACACACAGACACACAGTGAGAAGAGAGAGAGTGATGAACTTTCGATATATCCAGTGAGTAGAAGAGAATTAAGCATTATTTGTTGTGCTGCGTCAGCATTGACACTTAGATAATGTCGTCGGAAGCCCCAGCCAGAAATCAACTCATTGGTGATGGTTAACGAGTCAAATACGCTAGCTGTTATTGTACAGCCGGTGCATAAAACTTTTCATGGATAGATACATCGATAGGTAATGATCACAGATAGATAGATAGATAGATAGATAGATAGAAACAGACAATGATAGATAGATAGATAGATAGATAGATAGATAGATAGATAGATAGATGATTAGTCACAGATAGATAGATAGAGAGAGAGAGAGAGAGAGATAGATAAGGATTAATGCAGAAAAGTTCTTATACTGAAAGATAATAAGCGTGATGCTTTCAATATGAAAACTTCTGTGACAAATTTAATCCTTTTACAGTGCCTACTTAAGCATCAATGATTTTCCTTCGTAATCTAGCTGTCTGATTTTTGCACAAGAATTCGTTTTTAAGTCTCCGAAATTGTTGCTTATTCTCTTACGCTTTGATCCAATAATTACAGAAAAAAAAAAGCCTTTCAATGATACCAAATTCGTAGCATTGGTATAACAATGCTTGTATACAATATAAAATAACGTATTTTTAGTGACACTTTTTGTTTATGTTTTCTTCTTCTTTGTCGTTGTTTAAACCACACTGATTTAAATAGTGCAGTAACTGAAGTCAAATTTGTGTCAGCCAGTTAAGCGTCATACGCGATACCCGCTTGGGCGATCATGTCTCGAAAGAGACATGACTGACTGGGTAGGAGATTTTCTCGAAGTAGGTTGCTATTACTTTCCGCGGTAAAATGGTTGCCAATCAAGGCTATAGAATCTTATCTGTCCTGTTATTTAACCCATAACTGGAGAGAAGAGACGGATTAAAACCTTTCCCAAGGGTATTTGCTCGTAAGTGAATGCAACGAATTCAACTGGAATTCGAACTCGGCTCTCCGATTTATCGTTCTGAGCCGATATCCACTGCACTACAACGCACATTCGTGTATAGTTGCCTAAAGGAGTTGCTTATTTTAGGTAACAATAATAATAATAATAATAATAATAATAATAAGAAGAAGAAGAAGAAGAATTAGTGTCTCTTTGGAACAGACTCCTCGATTATTTTTAACCTCTCCAAGTTATCTATCCTACATATCCTCATAATATGCTCATTTTTCTCTTTCCCTAGCAACAATCTCGTTCGTTGACCCTCTACCTTGAGTGGCCTTGGGCCTTGTACCGGTTGAAAATAGTAAAAAGAATATGTAATTCCACTCCTTAACAGAACACTGGAAATTACCTCAGAAAGTGAGCGGAGGAAGTGAAAATTAAAGGCGGAGATGTAAGCTAACTGCATTATTGAAAACAACTAGCGGTCTAAGATGATTGAATGCTTTTAAGCAACTTGATGTCCGTTAACCCCTAACCCTGACCCACCAATTCCTACTGGTGGGAACAATCGATGTCTGAAGAAGAACAAGAATAGGAAAAAAACACTGTATTTTTTTTTATTTTAACGGAACAAAAATCTGTGCAAAAAAATCTGTTAAATACAGGAAATGTTAAAAACTTTATTGAATATTGAATGGGACCCCTCCCCCACACACATATATATATATCAATCATTTTCACAATCAACATCCAACATTGCCTGATGACGAGAAACATAAAAATTTCCGTGTCGCAATGTACTTTTAATTCATAATTATATGATTATATTAAGCTGCACAATATTTATTGTATTGAGCACTGTTTATATAAAAAAAAAATTATAAATGCCAGGGGACTCAAAATCGTAAAACCTGGGATCCTCTTCACCTATATATATATATATATATATATATATATATATATATATCTGTGTGTGTGTGTGTGTTTATTGCCATTTTGTTTTTCTTTATTTTAATCTAAACTAAAAACTAAAAAACAAATATGTCGTCACCATAGAAAGCAAATCCTTACTTTTTGTGTTGGTTGTATTTTTAACGTTTCAGAATTGAACACGCCTACAGGCACACAGACACGCGTACAAGCAAACAGAAAAGGCAGTTTTATAAATTCGCCGAAACGCCGGCGATAAAGAAACGGATACACGTACACAGAGCACACACGCACGCACGCGTTTTACTTGCCTCTTTTTCTGCCACTGAACTCCTACTCTTAAATTCTACTCCTACTCCTGCTGTTTCGTTTCCTCCTCCTCATCCTCCTCCTCCTACTCCTGCCTTTTTCCCAACCGCGCGCGCACTTCCCACCGTCAGACCCACAAGTCGATTGAGCACAAAACCTTTTGGTTTAAGCAAGCTCGCTTCAGTTTGTAGAGAGGCAGCCGGAGTGTAGGGACATCATTTTTTTTTGCCTCGCTATTTCTACAGTTCTGTACACGCAGTTTTTGTTCCCGTCTTTTTCTCTTTCTTCTACTTCTTTTTTTTTATCTCATCCTCAAACTCTCTTTTATGTTATAGTATCTTTTTTTTTTTTTTACTCATCTCTGTTTCTACTACCCTCTTCAAACCCTTTCTTTTAAGTAGAAGTATCAATAATAATAATATTAATAATAATAACAGATATCGGATTATTGTTGTTCTTTTTTTCAACAGACGCACTTAGACACTCTGTTGCAAACTCTCTCTCACACACACACACGCATATACATATAAACGTATATAAACACACACATACCTACAGAAACGTGCACAACGCACTATAACACCGGTGTGTCTGTTCTCTAGTAACGTCCTTTTTGGAAGATCCCTGAGCAAGATTGACAGTCACACGCCTGTATACTAAATCATTTTTTTTTAAATTAGTTCCTTATTTGCATTTAAGGATAGAAAAATAGCAACACGGTGATATAACACCAATGTCAGCTACAAAATAACGCGAACCTCCCTCATCAGAGCTATCATCGGCAAAGTATTATTTTTTTATTATTAGTTCCAAACAGGAACTGCTGTATTTACAGTGTACAGAACACCACAACAAGACTTATCGACTTGATTCAGTCAACTAAACTATCACAAATCGGGCTGTTATTGTCGATAAAACTGCATGTCAGTAATATTTTTCGTTTAAAAATAAGACATTGCTTTTTGGATATTTACTCGACTACCAAGTTTAAGCACATTCAAACGTGCTTTCCGTCATAAGCGAGTTATTTCGATTCAACCCTCGTCAGCATTTCTAACGCTCTGTTTATTTCGTATTATTATCATTTAATTTTGGTTTCAGTTACGAAGTTAAAAACATACATACATACACTCTGTCAAAGATCAATTCTTTAAAAGAAGAAAAAAAACAGCTTTATGTTGAGACGACAAATGTTTCGTTTACTTATTTCCTCATAGAAAGCAATTTTGCATCTATATATCTGATTACCTCTGTACAATTGCATATCAACACTCGACCGCATCTCTGGACGCGACACCGTTTCTACCACTGAGTCTCATGTTATTTTTTACGTAAAAACGGATATATATACATGCTTCGGTCTGGATGGCTTACGCTTGGTGTATTACATGGCTTGTTGGGTCCTTACGGATTTTCCTTATAATTCAAGGTAAATATATTAAAAACTATAATTTTTTTTTTCTTTTTCTGAAAAAAAAGCTTTTTATGTTTGTCTTCATGTTTGCTGGTTGTTTTTCGTTTGTTTAGGGGTTGCTTTTTCATCTCTTTAATTGGTGACTACTTGTTGTGTGGTACCCACGTCTAGCAAGGGAAACGTTAAAGCATCTCTCTCTCTCTCTCTCTTCCTCTCTCGTGCGTTAACTAATTTAGCAGTTCACCCCCGCCACACCTCTCAAACTCTCGAAGATGAAAAATTCCTAGATTTATTTTTATTCTGTTAGTTTTAATTCCCAATTTTCGAAAAATCACTTTTAAGAGCAAAGCGAATATCAAAGACCTTGAATTTTTTTTTTTATTAATCGTATTTTCTTTTTTTAATTGAATTTCAATGAAATTATTTGACTGAGTTAAGATTTGTGATGGCTAATAATATTTCTCCTCGTAGAAATTATCAACGTGCAAAGTGGAGTTGGCGACTCGAGTTCAAATTCCGGTTGATTCCCTCTGAGTTCCCATTTTTGCATTGGTATCCTTGGAAATGGCGTGAATTTTCTTCTTCAATCCAGGAATAACTGCGATAGGAAAAAAAAATACTTAGTTACGTAAGTGTGTTCTCAGGCCTTGAGAAACAACCAATCTATGAGAAGGAAAACTCTTAATTCGATAAAGAAGGCAACAGGAAACTCCCCCAGCTATCTTTTTGCAATATATGGCGTCTCGATTTCATAGATAAAGTAGTTTGAAGACTCATAATTGCTCACGTTCCGAAGGGACATGGTATCGCGAAATAGTTGCTCAATTATTAGCTATTAGTGGCCTTGTGCCAAGCTAAGATTACTATAGCACCTCTTCTTAAAGTACCTGATACCAACTTAGTCTTCAAAATGGTTTAGCGTTTGAATGTTTTTTCTCACTAAGAAAAGAAAGGAGAAAAAGAAACTATACAGTCGTTGCTCATTCAGTAAAGACGGCGTTACTTTTTTTTTTTTTTTTTTAGAATTGTTTCTCGTTCTCGCTTTGCAAAACTGTGCATCTCTAGTTATTTAGTGCGATCAATGAAGCACTGTTGGGATTTTTGTAGCACACACGGCTTGCTTTCGTTAAAATCCTTGACTATGGAAAGCCTTCGAAAAAAATAAATAAATAAATTACATAAAAAAAAAAATGCCCCTGGATACGGAGTAGGTCGAAATCCTTATTTTAAATGGCTGCAAAAAGGAAGATGAATTTCAATGTAAAAAATTTTTTTGTTAAAGTTCGAATTTAGAGAAAAAAAAAACAAAACTTGATCTATGCTCTGTGATGGTTTTGTTTCGCTTACCTAATCAAATTCTCTCTAGACCTCCGTTCACGAAACATTCATTCTTACCAAACGTTTCTTCGGCCGCTTTTCTTTTTTTTTTTTTTGCAGAAACGGTCATATTCGGCCGGTTTTAAGACAGCACCCTGGAGTTCCTTATAGCAAAGAAATTTGTTTACTATAAAGAATTATTTTAATAATTATCATAAGTTGATTAAGAATTGATTTATAAAAGCAATAAATTTCCTTTAAGACTAAAAAATCAAGAGCTATTCTTTTGTTGCGCGAGGCTCACAATTTAAAACTAAGAATTGTTATTTGTAGAAAGCCAGTCCGATGAGAAATTAATCGGCTATTGATTAACTGGATCTGCAGTTACTATGCAAATTACTGGAAATAATTATTTGATTAAAAACAATTGTTTTATTTTATTTTATTTTTTTTTTTTAAACAAACAACAAACATTTGAATTTTCCTTTTGTTTTTTTGTTTTCGAATTTAACTTAACGATTTTTTTTTTAAAGAACGCAGGGATTGTCACGAAATTTTGTTTTAAAAAAAATCCATATATCATGCTTACTTTTTCAAAATAATAAAAACTCTTTGGCGAAATTTTTTTTTATTAAGAGCATTTTTTTTTAATTATTTTAAACGGAATAGGAGAAAAAATCATATCATTCGATATTCTCTAGAGGTTATTGCAAGAGGGATCGATTTGATTATCACTTTCACTTGGAAATCATATTTTGTTTTACTTTTAAAACAACATGATCGGTATTTTTCTCTTTTTTTAAGTTAAAACAACAACAAATAAAATAAAATAAAACTAACTGTTGAGATACCCTGTGTCTCTGCGACAATTCTCCATTTGTTGTTTTGGGATTTATGCTTAAATCATCTTCGAATTGTTCGTTTATTTTTTTAAATCGTAAGAAATAAGGGATTTGGGGATTTATTGTAACTTTTAAAGGAAAACAAAAACCCGACCTAATATTATTGTATTTAGGCATTGCCTTTTAATAAAGATTTATAATGAACGAATTTTATGTTTTCATTTCGTCCGAAAACAATTTCCTATTTTTAAACAACGAAGATTCTCTACAAGAACACGCGTTTTTGTGTGAAGAATAAATGTTGTTACTACTAAAACAGTCATTGTCGTCAATAATAATTTTTTTTTCTATTCTTGTAAAGACTTACGGGCTCTTAAAAGGCACTTACCTTTTTAGTGAGTAAAGGAAAATCGAGGTTAAAGGAATGGATGTGAGGAAAACTTATTTTTTAATCTTGAAATTCTTTGATTTGCTTGTAAAAAAAAAAAAAAATTAAAAAAATCCAAGATAAATGTTATTTAAAAACGGATTATTTCTTTGTTTAAAGCTATGTTATTTCAGGACGTAGGCGATCATGGCTCTCCGCACATTCTATTTCTTTATTTGTAAGTTGCAGTGACTTTATGGCAAAGATAGTGAATCACTTTCCTGTTGCTTTTTTTTCCATTGTTTTGAATTTAGAGTAAATCCTTCTCCATTCAGGTACGTAAGCGATTGTGGTTCTCCGAAGATACCATTTTTTTTTCTTATTTGTGAATTACCACGACATTGGGAAAAGATAGTCATGTATTTTCCTATTGCTTACTCCAATTTTGAATTCGGAGCTAAGTCGTTTACTATTCAGGACGTAGGCGATCATAGATCTCCACTGATCTGACTTTTTATTAATTTGTGGATTGCAGTGACTTTTTGAAACAGATAGTGGAGCAATTTCCCGATTCCTTTTTTATGGTTTTGAATTCTTTCTTTTTCTAGACTGATTGCCACCTAAAGAGTTCAGTCCACCCGTATTTAATTTGCTTCGTAAAAGGCAGTTTTTTTCGTTTTTATATAAAAAATGCTCTATTTTGCATTATTTATTCTCTAACAGCTTTTTATATAGGTATGCGGATTTTAAAACCATTCAAACTTCTTAGACTTGATATATACTACCCAGACGGTAGGTTAAGTAACGAAATCATTCAAAATTACTGATTAAACATCTTTCCCTGTCCACCTTTCCTTCCAACACAGTTTTCAAGGTTGTCGGTTCCTTGTCGATACGCACGCACTGTAAGAGATTTTCACAGCACATCAAAACTTAAGAGCGTATCGTTTACACTACAAAAAGAACACTTGATTTTGAAAAATTAATCTTACACAGCAATATAACACATTCCTTCATAGTGTGAAAAAAGTGTGTGGGGGGGGGGGGACTAACACAATCTCTACATGAGACGCAGATGTAGCAAAATCGTATCCTTTTTTGCTTCAAGAGACCGTTTAAAATGAAGCCTTTTATTATTTACTTATTTTTCAATATATTTCAGTGAAATTGTTGCGGATTTCAACAATAAAGAAAAAGGTTTCTAAATATAAGATATTTTTATTTTCGTGTTTACTACTAAATTTTTTCTTATCGTGCATAAACGTTAACTTAAAGTTCTTACAGTCCTTGTTTTGTAGTTTAAAATGAAAAAGAAATATGATTTCTTCTTCAAATAAATCAGCCCCCCCCCCCACAAGTTGTCAGCCTTTGGTCCGTTATGGAGTTTCTCGTCAGTAATGTTGAGAAGGTTTTCGCTCACGCCTTAACCGGTATCACTCCATGCAAGGCAGTTAAAGTCACTTAAGTCACAACGGATGGAAGAATTCAGAACAGATACCTTAATGATCGTGAAGAAGAAACTTTAATCAGTCAGACAGCAGCTAGAGATTGACATTGCATTTAAATTTTTGCAGATTAAAGTTGTCTCGAAAACATGGAGCCGGAAGAGAGTTCCACAAGCGATGAGTGGGGAAACTGTTTGCTAGACTTTTACGCCGTACGGTTACATCTAACTTTTTTCTTTTTTTTTTTTAAATCGGTATATCAATCTATGCAAGGCGGTAAAAAGCTACTAAAATAAACCGGGTTAGAGGATATGGAAGAATTAGAAACAGAAACATTAATAATAAGCGGGAAAGTGTAATCAGGAGGACTGTAGAAAAGCGATTGACATTGCATTTAAATTTTTGCAGATCAAAGTTGGTTGGAAAGCATAGAACTGGAAGAGTTCCACAAGCGAAAAGTGTCCAAAAAGACTAAAAAGAGTGTTAGCATAAAATTTACGGTTAGCTCAACAGTGAGTTTAAGTATTAGTTAATGATGAGTTTAGTTAAGTAGAGAATACAAATAGTAGAGAATTAGTTTATGGTGAAAAAGAAGACATCCAGCTAAAAAAAAAAACAATATTTTTTGTCTATTAATTATTGTAAATGAAATCGATTTGCTTTAAAGTTTTTATCTTTTTGAATTTCAGATAAAAAGCTTGTAAATTCATTAACGTATTTCAATAAAATTATTATCACTGATTATTAGAAATATAGAAAAAAAAAGGCATTTTTTTTTTTTCATCCCTTTTTAGCTTTTATTGCAACCAATTTGCTTAAAGTTCCTAACTTGATTTCACGTTGAACACGCTGATTCGCGTACTCTTGCCGAAGTTAAGCAATCTCGATCCTGGTCAGTATCTAGATTAGTGATCACTTGGAAATAACAGGTGCTGTAAGCTTTGATGTGTGGATAGTGTAATGGATAATGGTTCGGAAAGTGGAGTTCCAATTCTCGCTGGGTTTGTTTTTATATTTCAAAATTTACTGATGTGCAAATATCGTTTGTAAAGGTATGAATCCACCTGTTCTCCGCACAGCTATGGGTTGCGTTAATTATCAAGAATTTGTATCTCTAAACTTTAAACCATTTAACCCTCTAGGGCCATTCGTATCATATTTGATACAGTATGAAAACAAGCCTTGAAAGAAATATTTTCCTGAAAATTTTTTTAAGAGAAATATTTTATAAATTTCAAATGAAAGCAGTACTGGCTGCTCAGTCAATGAATACCAAATGTTTCCTTATAGGGAAATACCAAATGTTTCCTTATAGGGAAATACTGTATCAAATATGATACGAATGGCCCTAGAGGGTTAAAAAAAAAATAAAACATACTCACAATCTTAAAATAGTGTTGATAAACACTAAAAACAGTAATAAACGGATCAGTCAGTTCTTGATTTCAGAAACAAATTTCACTAAAATTATCACTTTCTCAAATAAAATATTGTTTAAACTGTATTCCTAAGTTTAGGAATTAGGTTAGAAATGTGGCAAAAAAGAAGATATCTGTTTGAGTGTTTAATGTTTATGAAGCAATTTTTTTACTTTAGATTTGATAGCAGATTAATTTGCTTAAGTTTGTAATTTTATTTCAGATAAAAATCTGGAAAATTTCCAACATATTTTAGTGAAATTATCACTTTCTTAAATTATAGCTTAGAAATATGAAAAAAATAAAAAGGGCATCCGTTCTTTAAAAAAACAAAAAAAAACAATGCTCTTTTTTATATCACGATTAATTTCCTTCAATTTCATTTCTTTTTCCAGATGAAAATTTGTAAATTTTCCAATATATTTTTCAGTGAAATTTTATCTTTGCAAAATAATAGTTTAGTTTATAATAGTTTGTAAAGAGCTGGAGGTGATACCATAAAAAAAAAAAAACTTAGGTTAAAAAGGAGAAAACATAACGCGAAACTATCGCACATAGTCGTTTGCAGTTTAAAACGCACTCAATTCTCACCGTAGGAATAAATCAAGTTCACTAGATGACAACGCAACAATGCAACGTGAGTTTTTTATAATATTTCTCTATCATTGCATCTCGTCATATCAAAATATCTTCTTTTTTCTATAATTAATATCTGCGCATGCCGTGTAAGATAGATATTTTAGTTTTGTATTTTTGTTTTTTTTTAGAGGGTGGGGATCAAGGTAAAAAAAAAGAGCAAGAACGCACGCAAGCGATGCATCAGTATGTCTGTCAGTCTATCTGTTTTGCAGCCCGTAACTTTTCATCAGTCAATGTCGCTGACTTGCTTTTCTGAGACATTTTTTTTTTACCACACTTGTCATAGAAACAGAATCAAAATCCACATACACAACAAAGCCTGCTATTTCGTTTCTTTTTTTAAAAAATAGCTACATCAGTATATTTATCGATATATCTGTTGGTTGACTTCAGAAATTGCCTCTTTCTTCTATTGTATCTCTCAATCCTAATCTGCCTATCGCACACACGCAGCCAGCAATTGCAAACATCAGTCGGTTTATCCTTTTTTACCCATTAAAAAAAATACTGTGCATTCTTCATGCATATACACATTAAAAAGCACGTTATCGAAAAATAAAATGAGTGGAGGTACGTACGTTAATGTAATGAAGAAAGAAAAAAGAAAGTCTTTTTATATTTCCAACTCATCGCGATACGATACACTACAAAGCACATCAAAACTCATCAAGGCCGAGCTTAATCTATCCATCCGTCTATCGATCTGTCGCTCTATCTATCCATCGATCTGTTGGCCTATCTATCTATCGCTGTATTATTTATTTACCTTTTACGTCTCTCTCTCTCATGTGTGTGTCTATCTATATCACACTCTGTTCACAACTGTCTATTCTCTAGTCTGTTTTAAAAGTGTTTTATCTACCTTTTAGTTGATCTACCCATCTCGGTTTGTTCTTTATCTATCTACCGGGAATTCTACCCGTTCGTTTGTTGTTCCTCGATCTCTACGCAGTAATGTTCATTACTATCTCTTTATTATTTATTTACCTATCTGTTTATCTAGGTCGCATTATCTGTATCTCCCGATTTCGTAGCCACACTGTTCGGATTTATGATTTATTATTACTTATAAATATCTTCATAAAATGATGGCAAAATCTGTTTATCAGTTTCTCTTGCATCTCTCTCTCTCTCTCTCTCTCTCTCTATATATATATATATATATATATATATATATATATATTCGATTTTCTAATTTTACTAAAACAGTGTCAGAAATAAATCTTTTAAAATATTTTTTAAATCGATGAATTTGTTTGTTTACAAATTTCTTAAAATTAAGAAAATGGCCGCTTTTAAGAACATTTTAAAAGAAATCGAAATTAAATGTGACCTTCCAATCTATATAATTTCTATTTGAAATACACAAGAACTTTTTACTTAATGGAAATAATAAATTTTAACATTAAGCTTTTAATTAAATCTAAAATAAAATCTTTAAGAATGTTTTTTTTTCTTTAAAAATTTTCATTTTAAACTTAAGGTATCGAATTTTTTATGCTGAAATATTTGCGGTACATGACAGTTAGGTCCAAGAGATACGTTTTTTTTTTTTTTTTTTTTTTTTTTTTTTGTTTATTTTTACTATTCATCTGTTTTTATTTCTATGTATCTGTCTTTTTATTTAGCTGACTGTAGTAGCTATTTTTCTATATCCAAGTGTCTTTGTTTTTGTTATCGTTGCTATCTACCTCTCTTTCTTTTCGCCTGCCTTTTTTTTATATCCATTTCTAAACAAATAGTATGATGATAATACTCGATCGCCCACAACTTACACACGCGCACTCGGTCAGTAATTCAAACATCAGTATATCTGTCGATTTATCTTTCTGTCTGTTTATGCATTCCTCCGTGCTGGTAGGCAAAAAGCACATAAAGAAAAATCGTCTTATTTCCACAGGCGCTACAAAGCATACCAAAAACACTGAACCTCGACCCTGTTTTCGGCCTCCCTAGTTTATATATATATATATAGAGAGAGAGAGAGAGGAGAAAAAGAAGAAATATCAGTGGAGTTCACAAGGAAATACGAGAATTATATTTTTCCTCAATAACACGAATGCACCTACCGTAGAGTGACAATGAGTCAGTCAGTTAAGTGCCATACGTGATACACGCTTGGGCGATCATGTCTCGAAAAAGACATGACTGACTGGGCAGAAGATTATCCAGCAGTAGGTTACCATTGCTTTCTGCGGTAGACTGGTTGCCGACCAAGGCTATAGAACCCAATATGTCCTGCAACCCATAACTGGAAGGAAGAGACGGATTAATACCTTTCCCAAGGGTATTTGCGCGTCTAAACATCATTAAACAATCTTCATTCTTCTTTTTACATAATAAGCTTTTTTAAAAAAAAAAAAAATTAACTCGTTACTTCTCCCTCCATCTGTGGGTTAAATAGCAGGACGGATCTTTGGTTGGCAACCAGTTTACCGCAGAAAATAATGGCAGCCTATTGTGAGAAAATCTTCTGCCCAGTCAGTCATGTCTCTTTCTAGACATGATCGCCCAATCGTGGATCACATATGCCACTTAAATGACTGACTGACGCATGCAAACATTGTCCATTTTTACAGCAAAGTATGGCAACCAGTCTACTTCAGAATAAAATGAAAACCTACTGCAAGAAAATCTTCATGGATCAAAAGAGACATGATTGCCTAACCGTTTATCACGTAAGGAACTTAACTTACTTATCTGGATAAGAGTTGAATCGCAGGACAGATAGGTCTCTATAGCCTTGGCTGGCAATCACTACAAAACGATGTTGCGGATATCATGAATCCAGCATGTGAGCAAAGATGAGTTTTTTTTTTTTTTTTTTTTTTTTTTTGGAAAGGATGGAATCTAAAAGGAAATTAATACTGAGCATCAGGAAGAGACAGCTAAAGTTCCTGGGACATGCAATGAGGAAGGAAGGCTTGGAGAACATGATACTAACAGGCCAAATAGAGGGGAAAAGAGGCAGGGGAAAGCAACGGATAACATATTTGAAGGACCTGAGCAAATGGATGGCAGAACGGGAGTTGCGTGGAGAAAGCGTGCTAAGAGCCACCAGGGATAGGGAGGTGTGGAAAGACATGATCGCCTACGTTCTGAAAGGACAAGGCACATAAGACACTCGGCAACCTTTCATTTCGACGTCCGAAGCTTTTTCAACGACTGATACAGATTTTGTGAATTTTTACCCCTTTTTATATTGTCAACAGCTGAGTACATGGTGTAAAAGAATTACATACAGATATCAGTGGCTGTGCGTCATAGTGCAGTGGATATCGGCTCGGAACCGAGAAATCGGAGAGCCGAGTTCGAATTCCAGTCAAATTCGTTTCATTCACTTACGCACAAACCTTGGGAAAGGTATTATTAATCAGCAATGGGTTAAGGCATGACAGATTGGGTCGGCAACCAGTCTACCGCAAAAAGTAATGGCAATTTACTTCGGGAAAATTGGAAAATCTTCTACCCAGTCAATCATGTTTCTTTCGAGACATGATCGCACAAGCTTGTATCACGTATGAAACTTAACTCACAGATATCAATAGAAACAATCAATGCTTTCACGCAAGCAGACTAATGCTTACCAATAAGTTATCCTTTTCTCTGATCACTGTATACTATTATTATTATACCTACCTGGCTGGGGTCGGGAATGACCAAATTAAGACCGGTTTTGAACCTATCCACTGCGGTGGATAGGTAATATTTTGACCATTACCTGGGCGTACGCGCTCAGGTTCCCCACGTTAAAAAAGACCTTGTGTCACATCTCTCTCAAGTGGGGGAGAAGAGTAAATACCTACTATTCTACTCAATTTAGATTTCTGGTCTTTTAAGTTGAAAAACTCTAAGATCCATCTTGGTTTGTTTGTCTGTAATTAAATTAACAATAGCCAATTCTCTATATAGTCGACCCCAGTCCGTTTATAATGTTTATATTCGAATGTGTAACAAGTCTTTTTTTTTTTTTTTTTTTTTTTTTTTTGTCATGTTATTATTTATCGTATTCGCCACTTACTTTGTCTACCCATCCGTCCATTGGTCTGTCTTCCACGTTCTCATCTGTCGTATTTGGCACGGTCTACTCATCCCACCATTGGCCTCTATCTATCAACTTATCTATCTCTTCATCGGTCTGTACCTCTGTGCCTATCGGTCTGTCGATCGATCCATCCATCGGTTTGTCTACCTAACCGTCCGTTCGTCCATACAGCCAGCCATCCGTCCATCCATCGGTCTGTCTACCTAACCGTCCATCCGTCCATCCATCGGTCTGTCTACCTAACCGTCCATCCGTCGGTCTGTCTACCTATCCGTCCGTCCATCCGTCGGTCTGTCTACCTATCCGTCCGTCCATCCGTCGGTCTGTCTACCTATCCGTCCGTCCATCCATCGGTCTGTCTACCTATCCGTCCGTCCATCCATCGGTCTGTCTACCTATCCGTCCGTCCATCCATCGGTCTGTCTACCTATCCGTCCGTCCATCCATCGGTCTGTCTACCTATCCGTCCGTCCATCCATCGGTCTGTCTACCCATCCATTCAACTACCCTCTTTCTATCTCTCTCTCTCTCTCTCTCTCTCTATATATATATATATATATATATATAATTACTTATCTATCTATTTACCTATCTATCTATATTTTCTTTATTCATGATAATCTGTTAATATAATTTTCACATCAGCGTTACTTTTTTCTAATCCCAATTTTCAATGTATTGATTGAGCGATCTATCCTACACCGACGTCAGACTATCTATCTGTCTGCTTTTTCGTTTATCTGTAACCCCTTACTCGGCAAAAAAGTGAACCTTCCAAAAACACGCACGCACAAGACCGAGTAGATACGTACACTATATCTGTTTGATATATTGATATAATAGGATTAAACTTCAAACACTGATTGGTAGATTGATCTGTGCAAACATGCGTTCACTTAGTTTCATACTCACACAAGGTAACCACAGAAAGAGACAGACCTTCGATGACCGACAAACGCGCGCACACAAACACAGGCTCATTGGCTGGGGTGGCAAGGCTGCAAATTTTGCCGATCCGTTCAAAAATGTACCTCATCTCCTACCGGCCACTGTTCATAAAAAGAGACGAGGATGGTTGTGAACATTATGATAGTCGTATATAAATAAGTTCCATCGTCTTAGATATTTCATTCTTTTCATATGGTATACGATTCGCTGATGTTGCTAATTAAAACTTTCATCTCTTTTTTTTCCCCACTGATCAAAATAAAACGGCATTTATTTAATCAGTTTTGTGTAGAGTATATCTCTATCTCTCTCAGTTCATATCTGTCTATCTCTCTACCTATCCACCTCAATTCATATCTCTCTACCTATCCACCTCAATTCATATCTCTCTACCTATCCACCTCAATTCATATCTCTCTATCTATCTGTCTCTCTCAGTTCATATCTCTCTATCTCTCTCTCTCAGTTCATATCTCTCTATCTATCTCTCTCAGTTCTATCTCTATCTATCTATCTCTCAGTTCATATCTCTCTCTATCTATCTATCTCTCTCTCAGTTCATATCTCTCTATCTATCTATCTATCTCTCTCAGTTCATATCTCTCTATCTATCTATCTATCTATCTCTCTCAGTTCATATCTCTCTATCTATCTATCTATCTATCTCTCTCAGTTCATATCTCTCTATCTATCTATCTATCTATCTCTCTGTCTATATCTCTCTATCTATCTATCTATCTATCTCTCTCAGTCTATATCTCTATCTATCTATCTATCTATCTCTCTCAGTTCATATCTCTATCTATCTATCTATCTATCTCTCTCTGTCTATCTCTATCTATCTATCTATCTATCTCTCTCTGTCTATATCTCTCTATCTATCTATCTATCTATCTCTCTAGTTCATATCTCTCTATCTATCTATCTATCTATCTCTCTCAGTTCATATCTCTCTATCTATCTATCTATCTATCTCTCTATGTCTATATCTCTCTATCTATCTATCTATTTATCTATCTATCTCTCTCTCAGTTCATATCTCTATCTATTTATCTATCTATCTCTCTCAGTTCATATCTCTCTATCTATTTATCTATCTATCTCTCTCAGTTCATATCTCTCTATCTATTTATCTATCTATCTCTATCTCTCTATCTATTTATCTATCTATCTCTCTATCTCTCTATCTATCTATCTATCTCTCTATCTCTCTATCTATTTATCTATCTATCTCTCTATCTCTATCTATTTATCTATCTATCTCTCTATCTCTATCTATTTATCTATCTATCTCTCTCTGTCTATATCTATCTATTTATCTATCTATCTCTCTCAGTTCATATATCTCTCTATCTATTTATCTATCTATCTCTGTCTATATCTCTCTATCTATTTATCTATCTATCTCTCTCAGTTCATATCTCTCTATCTATTTATCTATCTATCTCTCTCAGTTCATATCTCTCTATCTATTTATCTATCTATCTCTCTCAGTTCATATCTCTCTATCTATTTATCTATCTATCTCTCTCAGTTCATATCTCTCTATCTATTTATCTATCTATCTCTCTCAGTTCATATCTCTCTATCTATTTATCTATCTATCTCTCTCAGTTCATATCTCTATCTATTTATCTATCTATCTCTCTCAGTTCATATCTATCTCTCTCAGTTCATATCTCTCTATCTCAGTTCATCTCTCTATCTCAGTTCATATCTCTCTATCTCTGTCTATATCTCTCTGTCTTCTAGTTCATATTCCTCTCTATCTCAGTTCATATCTCTATCTATCTATCTCTATCTCTCAGTTCATATCTCTATCTATCTATCTCTATCTCTCTGTTCATATCTCTATCTATCTCTATCTCTCTGTCTATATCTCTATCTATCTCTATCTCTCAGTTCATATCTCTATCTATCTCTCTCTCTCTCTCAGTTCATATCTCTCTATCTATCTATCTCTCTCTCTCAGTTCATATCTCTCTATCTATCTATATCTTCTGTCTATCTCTCTATCTTCTCTCTCTCTCAGTTCATATCTCTCTATCTATCTATCTCTCTCTCTCAGTTCATATCTCTCTATCTATCTATCTCTCTCTCAGTCTATATCTCTCTATCTACCTATCTCTCTCTCTCTCTCAGTTCATATCTCTCTATCTACCTATCTCTCTCTCTCAGTTCATATCTCTCTATCTATCTCTCTCTCTATCTATCTCTCTCTCAGTTCATATCTCTCTATCTATCTATATCTCTCTCAGTTCATATGTGCCTCAGTAATTCAAATCTATCCCGTTCCGTTTTCCTCTGTTTCAAATGTATGTTTAATAAATAGCCTGTTTGCAGTTTCAATCTATCATCAGTCTGACTTTTATTCCAACTACTTCTGTTGTATCGTTTCTGTTTCGCATAATCTTTAAAATTGTCTTATCAATATTTTTTTCGAAACTTTTCATTGTTTCTTGTGGCCTGGCTAATTTCAACAGAAACCCTCATCCTTGGTACAAAGAACGCACTCTCTAAAAAATGGCTTTAACTCGACCAGTACGCCAGCCGCTAAACTGGTACTCTGCTTATTATACCTCTTGTGCGTTGTGGTACAGTGGATATCGGCTCGGAACGAGAAATCGGGGAGCCGAGTTCGAATTCCAGTTGAATCCATTGTATTCATTTACACACAAATACACTTGGGAAAGGTATTAATCCGTCTCTTCCTTCCAGTTATGAGTTAAATAGCAGGGCAGATTGGGTTCTATAGCCTTGGTCGGCAACCAGTCTACCGCAGAAAGCAATGGCAACCTACTGCGGGATAATCTTCTGCCCAGTCAGTCATGTCTCTTTCGAGACATGATCGCCCAAGCGTGTATCGCGTATGGCACTTAACTGACTGACTGAATGTACTCGTAATCTGTTTTCATTTCCTAATAAGTTAAGATACCTGTAATTTCTTTTACGAACTATTATAGTTCTACATCCTTAAACTCTTTCAGCCTTGAATACATTTGCATACTTGTAAAATCTCTACTTTAATGACACATATATGTACACACGCGTCTACATATTACAATTTCTTTGTGAGCAATTCACTGCGCCTCTCTACTGATACCCTGTTGACAGTCATGTGTTTCTTGCATTTAATGCCTGCTGTACGAAGTCCCAAATCGTTTCGTATCTAACTCTCAGTATTTGTCTATCCAAACAGGTCGACCTTTTGTACACTGATGTCATATCCCCACCCCCCCCAAAAAAAACCCTGTGCTTTGATTATGCGAACAAACACACGAACGCGATAGCAATAGGAACATATATTTTAAACCGACGATCCGCCTGCCTTTCTATCCATCTCATAGGACTACCATGCTATTAAAATTGACTCTTCCCGATCAATATATTGAACTACGCTTGGCAAACCAAACCTTTAAGCACTGACGAACGACGTGCGCGTACGCTAGATGTTTTCCATACCATCTCATTCACTGTAATTGTCTATCAGTCTGCTTTTAGGAAAGTATAAACTTACAAAACTCACCTCAAGTTTCAAATTTAATTCTTTTTTCCTTCTAGATAGATCAGGCGTTTCAATAAATGTAAGAATTCCTAAAAATTAAGAGTAAAATGTATAAAATGCTCAAATTTATATAAAGTTTTATTTACGATTAAATCATTAATATAAATATAGAATTTGTCACTGAGCTGATTGATGTCATATTTAGTAACTCAACTCCAGAGTTTCATAAAGGAAAAAAGGATTCGCTCATAGTTGCAATCATCAAGACATGCGAACGGTTCTTTTAACGGCAAAGTATGTGCTTTGCTAGGCATACATACAGTTTTGAATTCAGAGATTTCGTTCTTGCCACCCAACCTTTCCAAACATTTTACCAAAAACTGGGGGGAGAAGTGTTG
The DNA here is from genome assembly GCA_037127315.1 of Ascarosepion bandense. Taxonomy (NCBI): domain Eukaryota; kingdom Metazoa; phylum Mollusca; class Cephalopoda; order Sepiida; family Sepiidae; genus Ascarosepion; species Ascarosepion bandense. The sequence continues at coordinate 1,984,363 of JBBBDQ010001918.1, read as the reverse complement.
GATTCATACTTTTTCCCGAGGGTATTAACCCGTAAATGAAATGTCATATAATGCAGACAACATAAAATTGATGAAATTTTATTATAGGCCTTATATGTTGATGGGCCTTATAACTAAATTGAAAAAAAAAGAGGAAGATTTTGAAGTCTAATAAATTTTTATTTATAATAACTATAATTTTTGTCAATATTGTTATTTTGTTGGCTTTTTTACTCTTCAAATTTCATTAACCGGCCAATTTACATATTACAAATGTGGACCAACTATTTTTCGTTTTAATTAAGAGATGAAAGTGTGTAGCTTAATGTTACACATTATAAACTAATAAAAAAAAAGCGAAGCAACCGGTTTCGCTCCCGCTCGTCAGGCCACTACGGGAGATTTAATCTAGAATTAAAATACAGAAGTTACACATTTCTGTACTTTTTTTTTTTTTTTTTGGTGACATTAACCTACACACTTTCATCCTTTAATTAAATTTTGTACCTATAAAAACATTTTCATATATATAGTGTTGGGATATGATGATGATGCTTTATTACCAAGATTGCTTTTTTTCCTTTTTTTTCAATGGTTTACTCATAAAAAGATATTTTGCCTAGCAGTGTTTTGTCGTAAAGTAGTCAATATCGAAGTAGAGATGGGACATTGACATGATTAAACATAAACTTAATGTATATAGAGGGACTGCAAAAATAGGTACAACAAAAAAGTATTATACCATAATTGATGTTATAGATAGGTTTGTATCAATACCATACGTTTTGTGTAGTTATTGTTTTTTTTAACTCTCTGTTCTGAATCCCACTTTTATTTTCTGATATAAAAATCTGGTATTCTTTGGAAAGTTAGACGTTTGAAATGGTCTTGGGTGACGTCATGTCTAATCAGGATACAGACAAAGGAATTCTGGTCCCCACGCAGACACTACATCGGTTCTCGGTAGTGTCTGTGAAAGTCAGAAGTACTTGAGCAAAAATAAAAAAAAATATATGAACTTCAGACAGTTGATCGCAACTTCGGGCACAATACTCAACAATCCGAAAATAAGAAAAATACAATAATAAATGAAACAGACATACCTTGTGCGGTTCTTTTTAATCAAACTTGTTTGGATATAAAAGTATGGTCCTAGGAAAGGAACGTTAAAAAAGTCAAAAGGAAAACTATTTTTCTCGCACGCTCGTTTCGTCCTCTGATGGACTTTTTGATTACTGGAATTACTAACTTTAATCCCTTGGCTTCCAAATAAACCTAATTTTAAAGCTTGAAGATAACTTATTTATTTTAAAATTTTCAATTTAAATTTAGGTATCGAAAAATGATTGGAGGTACCTACAAGGCAATGAGATGAAATGAACTTGATTCTAAATAAATGACATATAAATAACATTTAAAATTCCTTTGCCGTAGGGAAATAGTTACAAGTATCTATTCAGGCCGTTTTCGGTTTAGTCAATAGGCTGATAAGTATCACCAATCTTATTAACAATATATTGTCATCATTTTGTTAGTTTTTTTATTCCCCAAATTTCATTAACCGGTCAATTAAATCCACACAGACGAAACACAAGTCGTAGCTTTCGTTTTAATGATTAAAAAAGAAAAGTCGATAAAAGTTTTCGTGGTAACGCGTTTCGTCTTTTATGACTTCATCGGACTAAAAATTGATGCTTACGGTGTTGCGTACGAAGAGAAAAAAAGAGTTGCTGAGAAGTTTATAAATTAATTTATTTATTATTTATATAATTTTAGTCAGGTAAAGTCTTATGACAAACAAAACGTTTTCCATGAAAACTTTTCCACTTGGTCATAGATCTCCTTAAAAAATTGTTCTCGATAAAATGTATATTTTAATTTTACTTTTCCAATATGATGCGACTAAATGTTTACAGGGCACACCTTTTAAGAGAAAAGGGTAGCGGTTTATTGATTTTATGACAAAATCAGTTGAATTAACTTTCCTGAATAACAATGGGAATATCACGCTTGAACCAAAAGGACAAATCCCTAACGCCGACATTTTAAGTTTGAAAAATTATTTCGTTAAAAAAAAAAACCAAACGGGCGAAAACAATCGCTCGTGCCCCGGTAAACGATAGTCGAAACAAATGAAAATTTAAACGCAATCTATATTTTCATCATTAATACTATTTTTTTTTTTAGTTGGCTATAATTTTTGATCAAACGTCTTAGGTTGAATAATATTGATTTGTTGACATTCCCTTGAATGCATATGAATTTTTAGTGAACTCTCTCAGATAAGTCGAGGAATATGAACAGTTGAATAAAGGTTTGTTGGTTATATATCTAGTTATTCATTTTTAAGTCCGTTCGTATCTAAATTTGCAATCTGTCTTTGACTACGTCTGTCTTTATCTATCTTAATCTATCCATATACATCTTTCTATATCTTTATCCGCCTGATTACCTCACAAAAAAAGTGCTACTTGCGACACTCCTGCTGTGCAGTCTTATTGTTCATTCATCTATTCATTCTCTCTTTGCGCTTGTCTCGTATTATTTGAAATATTACTTGCCCATCCTGACACATTTTTTCATTTACTCTCTTTGCACTTAAGGTTTTAAAACCTTTCAAATGCCAACTTATTTTTTAATATCTCTGTTTTGTTCTTTTCTTAGTCACGACATCATAAGACACCTACACCGTGTCTATAAGAAAGTCAGAATCGGTATATCAGTTTATCGTAGAGATGCATAATACAAAATTGGGGCCCATTCACCTCTTGAATCGAATTATCTGTTTCTAGTGTCTATTATCACTATCGTCATACTAAACTAGCTTAATCAATCATTATACACGGTTTCTAAGCTATCTTCTACTTTGATGTTATTTTAGCATCCTATTCTGGGAGAAAATTTCTGCTTTTCTCGGCTATAACGTTAAATCCCTAATGATTATGAAGTCGATAAGTTTTTTGAGAAAATGGGGGGAAAACGGATACAAAAAACTTACCACCTGAAACGTACTAAAATAGGTAATGTCACAGGACTATTGGCAAATAAGAGGAAAACAGGTACAATAATGTTGATTGTTGACAAATTATATAAAAAATCAGGACTATTGGTAAAAAAGAGAGAAACGTCGCAGAATTCATGGCAAAGAAATTTTTTAAAAAGTCAGGACTATTGGAAAAAGAGAAAAAAGTTACAGTACTACTGGCAAATAATAGAAATATTCACCGGACTATTAGTAAAAGAAAGAAACAAAGTTAGCCTCAGTACCAAAAGAAAGAAAAATGTCACGGAACTGCTGGAAAAAAAAAGTTACTGGTTTCATGGCAAAATAGAATTTAACTAATAAATGCGCTTCTAACATTTTAAAATTAAATTTAAAATGAACGCAATAATTTTTGGGATTAAGAATTATCATTTCTATTCCACGCCGGATTCACTAGGGCCCCTAAATCTAGGGGGCCTCCAACCAAGGTGTACTTAATTTTTTTACACTGTCATAGGTCTTTCTTCCACACATTGTCATATTGTAAACTCTAGGGCCTCTCTTCAGATGAATCCAGCCCGGTTGTGGGTATGGAATAAAGTTTTTGTTTTGCTCAACCTAAGTCTCGAAAAAAAACACGATATTTTTTTATCCATAATATTGAATAAAATATTTCTAACACTATCATAAGTCTTTCTTCGACGTGATGTCATAACAAATTATAGACTCTAAACAACCTTTCAGTAATTTTAAACACCGGTCATTATCCTAGGCTTTACTCAAATTGTTTAATTTAACACTCTTTCATTTTCCTCTACTCGTGAGAATGGGGCATTGGAGAGGGCCCCACAAGTAGAATAGCTGAGCGACTCTTTTCGTTTAATTCCGACCCTCTTTTGCATGCTATTTTCCTTACCCTTTTTTGTTATCACAACGTTTCGGTCATTGTGCTCTCCGGCCTTCACCAGGTGTCTATTGATCTGGGTAATCTACAGGGAATTTCACAGTGCATTGTTCACGTTCCACTGGCTATCTACCTAGGAGCAGCGAAACTGGAGGCACCGGGCAGCCCTTTGTGACCCTCGCTCTCTTATTATTATTGATATTTTTTTTTTCAACCTAACAAATGAATATGAAAAGATAAATTTTTGCGGATTTTGACGTCGTTCTCGTCTTGTTTTATTTTTATCTTTATTGTCCAAATCGTTGAATTTGTTTTACTTTTAAGTCAAAAAAAAAAAAAAAAGATAAAAAATCCAAGAAAATATATTAGCGAAAAAAAAGAATCTCGTTGGTATTATTAAAAATCGCCGTAGAACTCTTAATTTAAGATGGAAGGTTCTTATTCTCATGTCCCTAATTTATAGATACATCGTTATTTATATTCAATTTTTCTTTCACTTATGATCCATTACTAAATAATTAAGTTATAATGATTATAATCAAACTTGTATTTTATATGAATACTACCTTATAAAAACTACGGTATAGTAGGAAAATGGCCTACAGATTCGGGTGGATCCTTGTACCGGCCTTGATTGCTTCTATCTTGGTCAATGATAAAATCCTATCTTTCGACCTTTTTTTTTTTTTTACTGATACTGATCTTACTAATTAACTTTTAAGTGCCATACGTGATACATGTTTGGGCGATCATGTTTCTCCACAGCTTCCTCATAAAACCCTATCTCTTTCGGTCTTTTCTTCTCAACTTGTTTACTTCCCATTTTTAATTTTTTGTTTTTGTCTGATTCATTTGTTTTTATTTATTTATTTTGTTTTTACTTATCACTTTGTAGGTTTTCTGTTGCTTTGTTTTTCTTTTTACAAATACGTTCGTTTACCGGTTCCCGTATGATCCCCGAAGTTCAGCAACGTTGATTCTGGTCAGTACCTAGATGGGAACCGCTCAGGAATACCAAGTACTGTATTAATGGATGTGCGAATGGTGTAATGGATAAAGACACAGAATGAGAAGTCGTAAAGCCGAGATCTAATTTCAGTCGAGTTCGTTATATTCACTTACGCTCAAATACGCCTAAGAAAGTTATAACTCCATTTCTTTCCTCAACATCTATGGGTTTAATTAGTAAGATTTGTATCAGAAAAAAAAATTATAAGAATATTTTCTGATTTTAAATAACCCGCAAAATGTTGATGAGACATAAAAAAACAAATCCCTCAATTAATTTAGAACATTTCTGCGGAATTATGCTTCATTATGTTACATGGGGTTACTCATATTGCCATGAGAAGCCACCGATTTGCTTTGTGGGGCAATGGATATCGGCTCGGTAATGAGAAATCGAAGAGCCGAGTTCGAATTCCAGTCGAATTCGTTTCATTCACAAACGCATAAATACTCTTGCGAAAGTTATTAATCCATTTCTTCTCCCTCCAACTATGGGTTGAATAGCAGTATAGATTGGGTTTTATAATTTCTACCTCAGAAAGAAATGGCAACCTACTTCAGGAAAATTTTTTGCCTAGTCAGTCATGTCTCGAAAGAGACATGATCGCCCACGCGTGTATCACGTATAACTGAAAGAGTTAACAGAGATTTAGGTAAGGAAGCTATGAGGAGACGTGATTGTATCGCGTATAGCACTTAGCTGAAAGAACCAACAGGGATTTTTATTTGAGGAAACTGAAGAGACACGTTCGCCCAAGCGTGTATTACGTATGGCGCTTAAAAGTCAACAAGAACTTAAGTGAGGAAGCTGTGGAGAGATTGATAACCTAAGCGTGTATCACATATGGCACCTAACTCACTATGTTTCAGAAATATTCACACTGCTATATATATATATATATATATATATATATATATCATTGACATTTTTGTTCTTTTCATTAAAACCTTTTCGGAATCCATGGTATTCACAGTATCCTTCTGTAGAACGTCATCTCTGTTGCAATCAAATCTCTTCGTCTGTGAGGAAAGTAGGACTGCATTCGCTGCTCTCTAGCCGTCCAGCGATCTTTTCTTTGTTTCTAACAATATTTCTTTTATGAATTTTAATTCAAATCAATTTTTTTATATTTAATTAAACGTTACTGTTTTTCTCGCCCAGACTATGATTTTTTTTTATATCAACTTCCCTTCGCGACAGCTACTAATATAAAAAGCTGAACTACAACGAACAATGGAAAATGATTTATCACCGAACTCCGATCAATCACACAGTCGGTTTTCCTAGCTCGATAAATAAAGAAATCGATTCTGTTTACCTGCTCCGAAGTAAAGCATCTTCCTGCTGTAAATCACCTGTCAAGTACCTTTTAGCCAAATGATTCGACTTCTGATAGGCTTGCGGCCATATCACGCTGAAACACCGGTTCTCGTTAAGTAATGTCGGGATTTGCGTTGTGGTGCAGTGGATAACGTAACGAGAAATCGGAGAGCAGAGTTCGAATTTCAGTCGAATTCGTTGCATTCACATACGCGCAAATACCCTTGGGAAAGTTATTAATCCGTCTCTTTTCCCTCCAGCTATGGGTTACATATTAGGACAGATTGGGCTCTATAGCAACCAATTTACCGCAGAAAGTAATGACAACCTACTGCAGGAAAATCTTCAGCCTAATCAGTCATGTCACTTTCGAGACATGATCGCTCAAGCGTGTATCACGTATGGCACCTAACTGATGGAATATCGATCCTGGTCAGTACCTAGATGGGTGACCGCTAGGGAATATCATGTGCTGTAAGTTTGGGTGAGTGTTTTTTATGACTTACATTTCAACACGTTGAAACATCGGTTTCCATACGATCACTGAAGTTAAGGGACGTCGAACTTGGTCAGTATTTAGATGGGTGACCGCTAGGGAATACTAGGTGCTATAAAACTTGTACTGGTGTAATTTATAACGTCACGGAATCTGAAATCGGAGAGTCGAGTTCTAGTTCCAGTCGGGTTCGATGTACTCATGTGTAAATAGCCTTTGCAAAAGTATGGATCAAACTAATCTCTCTCCAACTATGGGTTAATTAGTAGAACGTATCACTAAATCATTATCCGCAATACAAAGAAATTCTTAAAATTTTAAAATAATTTCTGGCTTTAAATAATCCGCAAAGGTTGATAAACCGTAAAAAGCAAATGTTATTTATAAATATCAAGTTTGAAGGTGTGCTAACATCATCAATAATATTTGTATCACTTTTTTTAATTTAGTGAATTTTTATTCTTAACTAATTTTTTTCATGTCATTTTTTTTTCCTTAGCATTTGTACAAATATTTAAAGTTAATAATTTACTTTAAATGAAGAATAAATGAATGTATATTTTTATCATAGAAAATTTTGTTTGATTATCGCTTATTCTTAATTTAAAAAGAATCTTTGTGTAAGTTACCATAAAAAAGACCTGTTTTCGTACGCAAACGCAAGTCGAGTTACCCTGTAAAATTCAGAGATCGATTGTCCCCGTCCCAATTCTAAATCGATAAAAAATATTTTCTACTGTATAACTCGGATATAAGATAAAGTCTGATATAAGAGATTTTCTCTGGTCCCAAATTAGAGCCTGTCAGTCAGTCAGTTAAGTGCCATACGTGATACACGCTTGGGCGATCATGTCTCGAAAGAGACATGACTGACTGGGCAGAAGATTATCCCGCATTAGGTTGCCATTACTTTCTGTGGTAAGCAAGGCTATAGAACCCAATCTGTCCTGTTATTTAACCCATAACTGGAAGGAAGAGACGGATTAATACCTTTCCCAAGGGTATTTGCGCGTAAGTGAATACAATGGATTTGACTGGAATTCGAACTCGGCTCCCCGGCTTGTCGTTCCGAGTCGATATCCACTGTAAAATAGACCAAACCCGGATATAAGATAACTTCTACCCGGTTTCGGCAACTCGCTTATATCAGGGTTTGAAAAGTGTTGTTGTCAATGATAATGTATAAGAATTTTTTTTTTTTTGTAACGAATGGACCAGTTTGTTTAATCAGTTCTCACCCAGCCTACAAACGTGTCGTTAGTAATAACAAATGATTTCAATTGGATCATAGATGGAATATATTTTGTATATTCCTTGTCGGCTGTCTTTGAGGACTTTGATTTAAATATGAATTCAGTGTGTTAAATTGCTTATGGCTAACTTTTGATAATATTTGAATAATAATTTTCGTGCTTTCTTCCATTTTAGACTTACTTCTGACGGAAAGTGTTACCTTCAATGATTTGAAATCATCGCAATGCACGCAATTTTCAAATCAAAAGCCGACACAAAAAAAAACCTACACAGAACACATTTTGGAGCTATCTTTTTTAAACATCAGAACATTTTCATAAATGCAAAGGGTAAATATTTTATGCGTAAACATAGCTAAGCTAATAAATATTCAATCAAAATTTCGGAAATTCTGAGGGGGAAATTTTTTTTATTCATTTTTTTCTTTTCAATAAAAATAAAACTTTTGAAAAGATTTACTGTCTTGCTGGATAGATTCATTTTCAGAAAGTTTTTTTTTTTTCAGTGTCAAGTTAGTTTCATCAGTTTTAGTCTCCTTAAAAGTTACCCAACTTGACATCAGTCCACTTACTGTTTCGTCACCAATATTTAGTTTGTGCGTCGATAGTTAGAGAGAAAAGTGAATTTAGAGATTACGGATAAAACTAAATTTCATACAAAATTCCACATTAAATGACCTAAGAAGTGTTGATATGTCGGCAAATAAGCCAACACTCGCTGCAGCGTTTAAAAAAAAACAAAAAAAAACGTTGGTAAACAATAAACATTCAGTCAACCGAGACAGTGGCCAGCCTAGAATGACAGCGAAACACATGAGATAGCGTGTATAAGTTTATAAGTTAGATAAAAGAATAATGTCGGGCTATTTCTTTTCGAACGCACACAGCAGCTAAGCTCTGTGTGTGTGGATATATTTGGGCAGCAACCCATCTTTATACATGTTTAAAGACGATCGCCAGTACAATGATTGAACTTTTATTCAAATTTTGCTTTTGTTCGTACAAGGGTTAGTTTTTCTGGGCATAAAGTGTGTAAAAAAAAAAAAAAAAAAGAAAGCCCGATGTCGGCTATTTTATTAGTTATTATCAAAAATGTATTTTTTTCTAACTGAATATAGCCTCATGTACATGTTTAAAAGTAATGAAAGCATTATTAATAATAATAAAACAGGCAGCACTAAATAATATCAACTATAATCCTGGCCACAATATACTGACTTTTTGGTGTGTGTGAGGGGGGGGGAATAATTACATAATATAATCCTTGATAATGGCCAAAAAAATAGATCGAACATTCGGGGGTTTTTATAGCACCTTACGTCCGGAAAGAAAGCATACGAGCAACACATACATAACACTTTGTTTTTGTCTTTTTACATGTATTTTTGCGGGTTTATAGGATGACTGTGCGTTGCGGGAATAGAAATCAAAGTGCTGAGTTCGAATTCGTTGCATTCACTTACGCGCAAATACCCTTGGAAAAGGTATTAATCCGTCACTTCTCCCTAAAGCTATGGGTTAAAAAGAAAACAGATTGGATTCTGTAAACTTGTTTGACAATCAGTCTATCGCAGAAAGTAAGTGCAACCTACTGCGAGAAAATCTTCCTAGTCAGTCATGTCTCTTTCTAGACATGATCGCCCAAGCTTGAATCACGTAGGGCACTTAACTGACTGAAGTGTAGTCGAAACAAAAGTGGAGATGATGAGATAAACCAGAAAAGATTTTAAACGACACGTTTCTCCGGCGGAACGTCTGTAGGGTTCGGCTTCTTCGGATTTATGGATCCAACATAAGGTAACTTAATTTACTGCCCCTCTTATCTTCCAAAATCCCAAAGCATTTTCCTTACACACCGTTTTGTCTTTCATTCCAACCTAAAGAAGCCAAACCTAACGCACGCCACATCACAAAATGCGTTGAGTTAATAAAAAAAAATAATGGCTCGGAACGAGAACTCTGCGGACCGAGTTCAAATCTAACTCTTTCTCCAGTCAGATATCGGTTAAATAGTAGGGTAGACGTGGTTTTTTTTTTATCTTTGGTTGGCAACTAATCAATATGTAGACCTGGTGAAACACATTCTATGCAGTTGACGTAAAGATTATGGTGTTCACAATGACTATGATTCCGACACCGTTCAATTTTACGTACACGTGCATATGTGTGAAGAGCACAATTTTTCTTTAATAATATTTCTCGAACATTCAGGCATGGAGACGAAAATAAATGTACGGTTTAATAAATAAACGGACCGCATACCCGAATATCATTAAGTATTACCTACTACTAAAAATACAGCTTAAAGTGATATATATATATATATATATATATATGAGAAAAAAACTAGCTACTCTAGCATCTGCGTATCGCTCGTTCAGTAATGAATTAGAGCACTCTTAACTACTGGCGGCTCATACGCTAAAAACGTCTGCCTCCTTCTATCGAGCGCCCATAGCTCAGAGGTAGAATCGCCGACTGACGCCAATTCGGTCGAGTTTCAATCCTGGGTAAAAGCAATCAGATATCTAACCGTACTGATGAGCTGTGATACAGCGAAACAGATCTGTCTGCGGAAGACTATATATATATATATATATATATATATATATATATATATTGTGTGTGTCTTGTGTTCTGCTCAAATGTGCTGTTACTGCAATTGTAATATTTTAGTTTATAGACAAATTCGCTATCAGACTAAGAGAGAGATTAAAATAAAATTCTTTTTTGTTCAAATTCTTGGCCGAAATATCGTAGCAAATAGATACAAATACACTACTCTCTTGATTTTTACCAACTTACACTATTTACATTATTCGTACTATTGTTCTCATCTTGATTGCCGTTTGTACGACGTTTCGGCCGTTGTACGCTCCGGCCTTCTTCAGGAAAGATGCTAGGAATCTCGAGCCGAACCCTCTATTACGATCACTAGGGTATATCATTATCACTCATTGTGTGAAGCTACTTTTGGTAATTATGAGTATCGCCCTCTAACGCGACTCGCTAAGTTACTTGTTCACGACTGCTGTAGTCTGGTATTGAACTTACAACTCTTTGGGTCAAGTCATTGGAACTAACCAACGTCTATATCCACTGGGCCATGTGTCCTTACCGACTTGTTTTTCCTTCCTTCAGTTTGTTACAAGGCCGCAATTATTGGACATCGCAAGTGACTACTACTGACTATAGGATGACTACGGTGAAAACAAACGCCCACTTTACGCTTTCAGGTTTATCGCACGTATCCCAATATTTGCCCCCACCTTTTTTTCTTCTTTTCCTAGATTTTATTGATCTTCACCGAAATCCATTTATTAATCGATCTTTCAAAAGTTTTATAGATCGATCACAATATACGCGTACACACGAGCACACGTAATATAATTTTATGGATTTATTCGGCTCCTCTCAAGGTTGGCTATGCGAGTAACAATTATGTAGTTTTCAATAATCGGATTCAGATGTCTTAGGGACAGTCTCAGTTCTCGTTTTTTCTTTTTGTCACTGCAAGATCTGGGTGGTTATTACTCTCCACAACTTCCCTTTTTTATTATATGGGAATTGGTATGTATTCTGGGGAAAATATAGTTGTTACGCGTTGCTTTTTCCACTGTTTGGCATATTGAGTTTTTTTTTTCCTGGTTGGCACCTGAGGCTAGAGAGACCATTCTACTCGGCTGTTTATGTAACCCATAGCACCGAAGAGATGAATCCACGCCTTTCTCAAGGGTATTTGTGCGGAAGTGGACACAACAGGCTAGCTCGTTATTTGAACGCCGATCGCTGATTCCATCTTTGGTACAGATATCGCGCATACGTCTTTTATACTGCTATTCTTTATCAAATTAGGAATATTCTTTGTCACTCTTTCCATCTCTATTTCTTTTTTTCTTTCTCTCTCTTTTCCCTCTGCATCTCTTTTTTTCTCTCTCTCTCTCCATTTCACTCGCTTTTCTTTTTTCCCTTTTCTCTCTCCCTCTCTCCCTCCGTCTTTCTTTATATACACACGCACACACGCACACACACACACACACACACGCACAGTTTTTCTCTCATCATCTCTCTTTTTTACTCTTCTCTTTTTTTACTCTTCTCTTTTTTTACTCTTCTCTTTTTTTACTCTTCTCTTTTTTTACTCTTCTCTTTTTTTTACTCTTCTCTTTTTTTTTACTCTTCTCTTTTTTTTTACTCTTCTCTTTTTTTTTACTCTTCTCTTTTTTTTTACTCTTCTCTTTTTTTTTACTCTTCTCTTTTTTTTACTCTTCTTTTTTTTTTACTTTTTTTACTCTTCTCTTTTTTTACTCTTCTTCTCTCTCTCTCTCTCTCTCTCTCTCTCCATCACATTCCCTCTCTTCTTTTCCCCATCTCCCCCTCTCATAATATAAATCGAAATGAAAATTAAAGGATTTGTTCTGCGAACGGTCGTACCTCCCCACCTTTTGAATCCCGTCAATACTACTATTTCCTGGACAGGTAAAAATGGTATCGGAAGTTAATTTTCTAATCGTCGCTTAGATTTGGCACAAGACCAAATGTATGGGGCACGCAGTGAGAATCGGACTCACAAATCGGTCGTAATAAGTTCTAGCGAGACAAGGATGCTAACCATTACACCACATCAACGTTCACAATTGTTTTTCTAAGCGCCGTTTATATGTGGCAGAAGGCCAGCCAAAATAGTGGGTACTCATTGAGGTTTGTACTCACTACTCAGCTGTAATAGGTTCTAGTGAGACAAGCTTGCTAACCATTACACAATGCCATAGTATAAAGAAAGTGGCTTGCTTAAGTGTCCAGTGGAAAAAAATGTACTCACACGCATACATTCACACAGTTTTTCTCTGTGATTGAGTCATGGCGTCACATTAACAGTTTTTGTTAAGTTGATTACAACGCGGGAACAAGCAGATACGGAACTCAAGGCTCCTCAGTCGGAGTTCCAACCTGCTTATTCCATTTGATAATTATTATCCTATCCCGAAAGAATATACACACACACACACACACACACACACACACACACACACACACACACACACACACACACACACACAGGACGAGCGGGCGGCTTGAGAACGCATCTTCATATACAACAGGCAGCCCTTTTACAACGGTTTCAGTTTTCTTAACGGATATTCGTCTAGTGAAAGGCAGCTTTTTGTCGTTTTTAGAATTTGGAGTTGTTCTTTTATGAAAAAAAGAATAATTTATGACTTTTTTATATTATACGAATTCGGTGAAAGGGTCTCGTGGGTTCCCGCCAAATCTCAATTTCGTAAGCTAAAATCCATATAAAATCCAGATTTTATTGTAACCTAATTGTGTATAGATCATATGCCATATAGGTGAAAATTTCGGTTAGAAACATTGAAAATAAATACCAAGTATCTAAATAGATACTTAGTATTTATTTTCTAGGATGTGCGTTGTGGTACAGTGGATATCGGCTCGGAACGAAAAACCGGGGAGCCGAGTTCGAATTCCAGTTGAATCCATTGTATTCACTTACGCGCAAATACACTTCCAGTTATGGGTTAAATAGCAGGACAGACTGGGTTCTATAGCCTTGGTCGGCAACCAGTCTACCGCAGAAAGCAATGGCAACCTACTGCGGGATAATCCTCTGCCCAGTCAGTCATGTCTTCTTTCTTTCACGTATGGCACTTGACTGACTGACTAATCTAAATAGAAATTAGACACGTCATAATAAATGATTGCGGCGATTTTTTAACATCAACTTCAGTTTTCTTATTAAAAAGTTGCATAATTTTAACACATTAAAAAAAATAGTGAATTTTATATGGTATTTTCTCGAGACAACAGAGCAAACAGCTCTTTTGAACAGCTCATTTGAACAAAATAAAAAGATCAAGATAATGTCAAAATCCGTTAAAATTTTTCATCCCTCAGTTATGCTTGGTACAATTGTAATGTAGTCAGAAAAAAGCAGATGTTGATAAAGATGTTGATAATCACAAGAGGACTCCCAGTCGAACTTAGCCTCTCTGGTTGTAGGGCATCGCTCATTCAGTGCTTGTAATATAAAAACAGTGCTAAAATTTATACTACATACATTTTGTTTCTTACAGGTAGCACAACTCTGAGTTTCAAACGCGTGACAATCATCAGGTGCTGGTTGATTACATCACGCATGAAACTCAAATTGAGCTACTGGTAAGGGACAAATTCCATGTTTAGTTTATTATTAGTGTGTGTATATATATATATATATATATATATATATATATATACACACACACACACACATATATATATATATATATATATATATATATATATATATACGTGTGTGTGTGTTACGAAAAATTCCGAAGATTAACGAAATGGTTTTTTAACAACCGACATATTGAAATTATTTGTTTGAACATTATTTTTACTCGATACTCGTATTTGAGTAGATATTCTGTCTTTAATCAAACGAAATCTATTGGGCGCGTATAATGATATGCGCTAAAAAAAGTCTGCCTACTTCCACCGAACGCCCATAGCCCAGGGGTAGAGTCGCCGACTGATGCCATTTCGGTCGGGTTTTAATCCTGGGTAAAAAAGCAATCGGAGTCTAACCGTACTGATGAGCTGTGATACGGCGAAACAGATCTGTCTGCGGATGACAATAGATAAACTAAACTATCGCCCGGTTCACACTCCACCTACGTCTATTGTATAGGATCATCCCTTGTTTCCTGTTTAGGATGTGGTTTCCGGCTTTCTCTTTTCACTCTTACATAGCCTCCTGCACATTATTGGCGCTACCGCCTTGATCGGGGTGATATGATTAAAAAAAAACAACAATAATATATTCCAAAGAATTCAAAAGGATTTTATTTTTTAATTCGGCATATTTTTATAGCTGTAAATGTTATTTTTAGTGGATACCCGTATTTATATTGACGTTCCGTTTTATTTTAAACGGTATTTCTTTCGTCTATCGTCCTGCATACCCGAGAAAACTTTTAAAAATTACCGGAGGGCACATTATCTTTACTATCGCATTTTCTTTAATGATAAGAAAAGTCAGCTATTCATATAAAACTTATTTTGTTATTTGTCTTTTTGTAAACAAAATCTAGTAATTTATATTTAACTTATAGCTAAATTTCTGAAGTATGGATTTATCATTATTTGCAGTTTTACTAATGTCCTCATCTTTGTTGTGACAACGTTTCCGCCGTTGTAGCATCCGATATTTTTCAGGTGTCTGTTGATCCAGTGAAACCCGAGACGTTTTACAATCTACCCTAGTAAACTTAAAGGTTAGATTTCAGTTCGAAATATCTTTAAGGTTTACCTGGACCGACACACGCCTGAAAAATGTTGCAGAGTATAACAACCAAATGGCATATAAACCCTACTGTCCTTTCTATCTACACCTACCCACCAAAAAAATAAATAAATAAATATTCTATAAATTTATAAAAAGGCAAAAAACAAACAAACTTGTTTTGAAAATTCCAGCAATATGCGCTGATGGCTTAGGGAGTAGGCTCCGACTGACACCAAATCGGTCTAGTTTCGATCCCGGCCAGAAGCAAGTGGATATGTCTAGCCACACTGATGAACTGTGATACAGCGAAACGGGCTTGTATGTGGATGACTAATATATATATATATATTCTCAGCTGCTATCGAAGTGGAGGTGGGTGATTATGCCACCCAGTTTGGCATTTCCTGAGGCACTTTTGTTAATTGACTAATTTTTCTTTCATCTTATTTTCGCTCCCCACTCTTAATTGTTTATCGCAACACTCAGGTCGTGTTTACAATCTGCGACCATTAAGTCAGCAACTTAAATAGCAAAAAAATTAGTAGCCACCGACAAAAAAAAAAAAAATTAAAAAATGGATGAAAGATAGATAATCAAATTTAGCCAAAGGCTATTGATTTCTCTCAGAGCCTGTCTAATTTTTGTTGTAGAGTATAAAAAGAATTTTAAGAAAAAAAAAAGTTAAAAATAAATTAATAATCATAAAAAAAATGTTTCATCCTAGACATTCGGGTGATTTTGAGACTAAGCACCTGGCTCCATCATCTATCCTCTCCCTTTCCAGATCAAACGGAAAATGGACCGTTACCATATCCAGAGTCAACCGTTACCTTCCTCTCCTATCCATATAAACTAACCCTTAACGTAACCCACTACCTCGAGTGGCATCCTTACTGTAAGAAATAAAGCTACCCAGTCTTTAAAATCTTTGTGGAACAGACTCAAACAAAAAAGCATGATTCCCCGATCACTACAATCTTACCCTATTCAAGTCTAAAGTCAACCGTTACCTTCCTCTCCTATCCATATAAACTAACCCTTAACGTAACCCTTTACCTCGAGTGGCCATCTTAAAGAAGCTAGCCAGTTTTTAAAATCTCTCCATGGAACCAACTAACAAAAGGATGATTCCCCGATCACTACAATCGTAACCTATTCAAGTTTAGAGTCAATCGTTATCTTCCCTTTCTATCTATATAAACTAACCCTCAACTTAACTACCCCGACTGGTCCCAGGGCTTTGTACAGGTGAATCTTACTGTAACAAAAAAAAAAATCCCCTTTCTGTGTTTTTTCTCTCTTTCGAATTTAATGATTTTATTTATTACTTTAATAAATCGTTGTAAAGTGAGGACGTTAGAATCTCAATTACATATCTCTTTTCGATCTCAATAACATGATTTTATTGTTCTATATCATTAAATCTCAAAAGCGTTCTGCTCTGTTCTGTTATCTATCACACTCAGTCAATCGATCTTTTTCAAGTCTGTTTTCATTATCTCAATGTGTTTATCATTCGTCTATCGGTCTGCCGGATTGTCTATCGACCTGTCTGTCAGCTTGTCTATTGGTCTGTCAGTCTGTCTAACTGTCGGTTTCTCGATAGGTCTAACGTTTCGTCTATAGGTCTGTATCTGCTTGTCTAACGTTCCGTCTCGCGGTTCGTCTTACGTTCCGTCTATCGGCCTGTCTATCCGTTAATCGGCCCGTGTCTCTTTCGAATCACTTTGTATGTTACAATGAAACGCAATACATACTTTTAACCACTGGCACGTTGATATCTTGTTACAAATTGGCATCAACTGATTCCATTTTATCGTGAGTGAGAATAAGTGATAAGTTCCTACACAAATGTAATTTTGAACGAAAAATAGCGAGAAAAATGAGAAACTCACTATCAAATGATGAATGTAGTAAGCACACAAAATGGCAATTAAATTTAAGTACAAAAGGTTTAAATATTTGCATACTTACTACTTAAGTCATACGTTTAGTCGGCTTTGTTTACTAAACAGACGCCTGTAATCTTAAAATTCAATAAAACTGTCAGCTAAGTTTGTTTTTCTGAGTTTTTCGGATAAAGCTTCGTCTGCTTGACAAGTGTATAAGTGCCACATGTGATACACGCTTAGGCGATCATGTCTCTCCTCATCTTCCTCACCTAAATCACTGCAGACACTTCAAGTGTTATGTGACACACGCTTAGACAATCATGTCTGGAAAGAAACATGACTGACTGGCAGAAACTTTTCCTGCAATAAGTTTCCATTACTTTCTACGAAAGACTAGTTGCCAACCAAGGCTACAGAACCTAATCTATCCTGCTATTCAATTCTTTTATCATGGTTAGTCGGTTAAATGCCATACGTGATACATTCTTGGGCGATCATGTCTACAAAGACAGACTGGCAGAAGGTTTTCCCGCATGAGGTTGCCATTACTTTTCGTAGTCTCCCTGCAGCTATGGGTTAAATATCAGGACAGATTGGATTCTATAGCCTTGGTTGACAACCAGCCTAATGCAACAGCAACCTACTACGAGAAAAATCTCCTGCCCAGTCAGTCATGTCTATTTCAGGACATGATCACCCAAGTGTATGGCATTTAACTGACTTTGTGAACCTGTGCTTTAGAAGTTTTTTTTAATGTTAGACCTTATGATGTTATGTCTCGAGGAAGATTATCCACTCCTTCAAAAAGATAAAAGAATTTAAAAACCTAGTTTAAAATTTAAAATGGCAAAACTTTACTTAAGTATGGAGCTTGTGTGATTAATGTTTCTTAAAAAAAAAAAAATTAAAATATATAATTCATAAATTACACTTATGTTAACTTGGGGCGAACTCGGATACCTTTCAGGTTGCATTAGTGTGTCCCGGGTGCACCAGTTGAGAAGCACCACCCAATCTTTGTTCTGCCATCCACTTACACAAACTTCTTATCTAGATGGCTCTCCCTGTCGATCTCCAGTTCACTATATCCTGTAAGTGTCAAATTTTCCAAGCCGTCCTTCCTCGTACGCCCAGATAATTTCAGCTCTCCTTTTCGTTTCAATTTTTCTGAATACTTTTTCGTTGCCTACCCGCTTCATTCATGTTATTCTCATTATCCATTTGTGGAACCATATTTCTGTTTTCTGTCTCCTTTTAAACTTTTCAAGAGATTGTACAGCATTCACTGCCATTTAGAAAGATTAATATTAGGTCTTGACTACCGTTTATATGGTCCACAATCCTGGGGGTAGACAACGAAAACAGTTTACCCAATAAAACAAGTCTAATTGACTAAAATAGTGATGGAATCTCGACAGAATATTTTGACAAGTTTACTTCAGGCCTCCTTGGACAAGCGGATCGCCATTAGTATTTTATCTACCGTTAATTGTAATTTGGCTGAATCTGCTTATCGAAAGTAGATCTGGCGAGGTTATCTTATTTAAATACCAGGTATTTAAATATGATGCTGTAAGCGTTTAGTGACGGATGTGCGTTGTGGTGCAGTGGATATCAGCTCGGAAAGAGAAATCGGTGAGCCGAGTTCGAATTCCAGTTGAATACCCTGCATTCACTTAAGCACTGGTACCCTTGGGAAAGGTATTAATCCGTCCCTTCCCTCCAGTTATGGGTTAAATAACAGGGTAGGACTTGGGGACCCTACCCTTAATAACAAATCCCAATGAATCTTGATACTTGAAAAGAAAAAAGTATTACTAGACACAAAACTTATATAAAATCAACAATAAATTGTTGAAAGAAAAAGGTATTACCAGCAATAAAAAAAAAGTTTAGTTGGCAATAAATGACCCGCCGAGGTTGATATGCCATTAAAACCAACCAACTTATTTAAATTATTAGTAGTTGTTCTGAGGTTTTCATTGAATTCATTTTGTCATCATAAGTTTCAGCCCTGTATGCGTGTTTTATCAATTCTATTTCGTCTTTCTCCAAGACCTTATGCCTAGTAAACAGCAGTCAAACCAATTCGGTACTTTCCTTTGAGTTCTTCGAAATTATACTGTCTCGTAATATAGGGTGTTCCTTAATGATGGGACACGTTTTAAATTCAAATATCTCGGATTATAAATTACATCAAGCACCAGATATATATATTATATAATGGATATATAAC